>NIPQ01032583.1:0-12041 GCA_002806875.1 Lepidotrigona ventralis hoosana
CGGACTGTTGTAATTATCCAATAGTGTGGGACTCTCGGCATAGTGCGTACCCACTAAATCTCCACCCTGTATTATGCTTGAGATGGCAGGCAGCACAGTTTATCCGGTACTTGCAACGTTTGCTTTCCACATTATTGCTGCTCGGTTAAACCACCAAAAGGAAAACATGTCCCCGATATTGACCCTGATTTTGAGCTTTGTCTTCTGTAGTGCGTTGTTATCGACTAATTTTCTTGCAGATGCAGCATTCCATATACCTGATTTTGAGCTTTGTCTTCTGTAGTGCGTTGTTATCGACTAATTTTCTTGCAGATGCAGCATTCCATATTCCACGATAATTTATTGTGTCAGACGTAAAATCTACTTTATCTACATCATACTGATGCCTGATGATTTGCCAGCGTCTTATATTTGCGCACCATGTTGCCATATGCTTCAACTAAGCTCATTTGGCAGTTGACCACTTAACCATCATTAGTGCTGAAGTGTCAGACAAGGCGACGAGATCTGGTATCAGGATACCGTCGGGAGTTTTAAAATTTTGTTCTCTATGTATAACTTCGAACTTCTTGCCCAAAGTTCGTTTGACAAAACGATAAAACGGCGTTATGCCATTCCATCTTTGCCTTGTGTGTACGGTGGCACATTTGACCACATGGTTTCAAGTGATTTTCAAGTGATTTTCAAGTGTTTCAACAGGGTTCCAACCAGCTCTGCGTGTGCGGTCCACGAGGGGTGCGAAGGAGAGTAGGCATTTCAATTAATCTAAGTTTGATGTCATTGACGTAGTCGCTCTCAGATAAGAATCCGTTCCCTGCGGCAACCCACTGATGTTCTTGTGGAACGTTGCCAAAGTCCTTGAGAATGTGTCCATCGACTAAACTATAAAGTGGGTCCCTCCGTCCCCTGTTCAGCATTAGTGTATAACGTACACTACTCAGTAAGACGCTGAACGGTCCATTGTAGTTCATGAGAAGAAGGTGTCAGTAGTTTGAACATCATTAGATAGTCTATCCAGCCTCTCTCCTTCCTTTTGAAAGGCATTTGTCATCTTATAACGGGGATCAACAAGCCTCCGTCTTTGTAGTTGTAGTGGAAATAGGCTGTAATAACATCCAAACCAAGTTGAATTTCCGGCTTACAGTATTTAGGCCCCTCTAATGTAAGGATTATAATGGGAATATACTCGCATTGGCTATTGCGGGTGAGTGTTCGTATTGTTTGCCCTACACAGGTAAAACTTGTCTTATAGTCCACGGTGGACTCTATCTGATGCCGCATGCTTCTTATGACCAGCGTGAAGCACTTATGGCTTTAATGATAAGTCTAAATTATAAAGTAATTTAAAGTAAAAAATTAAGTCTAATAAGTCTAATTCGCCGTTGTTTGGGAAGTTGATCGCCAAAGTTTTCATCTCCTGTATACTGCTCGGTGTAGTGGTGTAAACAAAAATTAAGTTGTCCGAAAAATCGATTATAGGCATACATGATGCAGCTAAATTCAGGTAAACCTATCATGTGTAGTGTTTCCTTAATGGTGTTATGCGATAGTGGATCGAAGGCTTTGGCTACATCCACAGATGCCAAGTATTGCGTCTTGAAATGCTGTCGGTGGTATTTCATGATCAAGTCATAGTGGAATATGTTTTCTCCATGTAGATAATTCAGAAATTTTGTCTTGGATCCAGCTCAACCAGACGTGCATGTGAAATGCACTTGTCAGGATAGTCATTACCGTGGGTCGGTAATGGCTTGGATTCTGAGCACCATCCTTTCTTAGGATGAGGATGGTTTTGGATGTTAAGTGACGTTGGGGCAGTCTCCTGTATACTGTGATAAGATTGAATATATTGGCTAATTCTTCAAAGGGGACTGCCTTTGTCTGACTTGCGGTGAGTTCGGACCCGAAGATATTTCAGAGTCCGGAAAGTATTTTGTCATAGATTCCTTTGTCAACGAACTATCAGAAGTTAGTGTTTCAGAAGAAATTTAATGCGTTTCCTACGTTTTATGACCAGGCACGATACGTTCTAGCATAGTTCAAACGATGAGTCTTGCTGTTAATTGAGGCATTAATTGGCGAACGTTTGCGTTCAGCCACCGTTGTATTTGGTGGAAGGGTCTACAATATTTAGGTATGTAGTTCCTCGAAGAATCTCTCCCAGTGCCAAAGGTTGATGTTACAGCAGATCAGATAGAATTGATCAGTATTGTAGCCGTGGATTGTTTGATTGTCGAATCGCGAGAAAAGGACTTCAAAGCGGAAGTCATAGAAGAGCGAGAGCTAGTATCTTCGGCGAACGGTTGCAAGTTGTTTTGGCCTCTTCTAATTCTTTCAGGTATTGTACTTTTTCACGATATTTTGTGTTCTGTCACTGTGCCTTGACGGATTCAAGAATTCGTCTTGAGAGCAGAGACAGCAATGCTTGATTTATGAATTTAATGCCTTGAAGAATGAGCCGGGAATCTTGCCGCGCGAACATGGACACTTGTTCACAGTTCCAAAGGATTTTCTTCGACTCTATGAGCTCCGTCTGCCTCCCATCGTGCCAGGATTTAAGTATACGTTGTTCAT
This sequence comes from Lepidotrigona ventralis hoosana, assembly GCA_002806875.1. NCBI lineage: Eukaryota > Metazoa > Arthropoda > Insecta > Hymenoptera > Apidae > Lepidotrigona > Lepidotrigona ventralis. Next base: position 2,575 of record NIPQ01032583.1, read on the forward strand.
GGGCACCCCGTCCTCTGCTTGTGTGAAAGGACTTGTCGCAGTCTGGGAAATCCACTTTCAAGTTGGTCGGCGATATTTAAGGATGTTGCCAGTGTCAGACCGCAAGCGCCTGAGGGCGCTGCGATTATAACATCGGACACATTACTATTATAATCCGAGGCTTGGTTTCTGTTGATTGTGCAGACAGGAAAACAGTTGGGGGGGGGGTGCAGCTCCAGGACCGTATGGCGCATTTGTGACCATTGACATCTCCCACGAAGGGTGGGATTACCAGCTAGAATTTTCGAGGAGTTGGACTCTTGTTAAACTACGATCTCAGAACACCGCAAACAACGGCATTTAGAAAGTCATAGTTACTCCCGCTGTTTACCTGCACTTTCTAGAATTCCTTCACGTAGGCATTCAGAGTATTGGGCAGTAGTCACATAGCGTCAACAATCTTGAGAGACATCGCAATGTTTTGTTTCAATTCGACTAACAAGTATATCTACTTTGGCAAACGCTGAGTTACGATAAATCTTAAACACTTTCATATAACAAATTTTTACAAATAACTTAAAATACAAATAAATTAGAACTAATAATCATACGCTTGAGTAATATATCATGTATTTACAGTAACAATATTCAGAATTCTATTTAATTTTCCGGGACTAATACTTCTCTTGCGTTGCTTCATAATTGATCACCTTCAAAGATATATGATTTTTTTAAATTGATATGAACTCAAAATATTATTTAAAAAAAATATTATACATATAAATTGTAGTTTTAATAATTGATACCTAAGAAGAAGTACTTCTTCTTAACAAAAAAAAATTTTATGATACCACTTAAACCTCACTTTGTCTCATTTCTTTTACTTATTAATCAGTTGAAGAAATTAATATCTACAACGAAAAGATTGAAAATTTTTTCATTAATAAAAGACTAAATTTCTATTCAGTTATATGCTACTTTCAGGTAGAGATACAATACAGATACAATTTTTTATTATGATTTTGCAGATATTAAATACACTTTATAAGAAAAGTGTTTTAAAATACTACGAGGAATATATGAGGGTCATATAAAGTTTAAACAATTTATCCATTATTTATCACAAGGTGTTATAAATAATTAATAATTGGCTACAGATTAAAAACGTTTTTTTCGAAATCTGAACATATAAAATTGAGATAATTTTGTGTATTATATTTTATCTTTCAATGAAAACCTATATACAGAATAATTCATATGGCAATGCCTTTTTGGCTGAAATTAGAAAAAAATGTTAGAAGGAAAAAGATGAAGAAATCAAAATGGATATACTACCGATCATATTTTTTTTCGCAAGTGCAATGACACACGTTGCAGTTACACAATTTTTAAATAAATATTTACATCGATTCCTTTCTATACGAAAAAGTATTTGGATAATATGGATTAGAAAATGACGAGCTCAGAAAAAATTTTAATCTTAATTTTATGAAACTTGTATGTAGTAAAGACAAGATAAATACATAGCGCACGACTTTCGAGTTTGTTTTCTTTACCTTGAAATATTTTTAAACTCATTGATTTTCGTTTCTTTAAAGAAACTATCTTCAGTTATATAAATGTGAAAAAGGCTCAACCTTTAAGATCACCATAGGCAGAGAACGTTGTATAATTTTTTACACGATACTACAAGATTTAAAAAATCGATAATTTTAAGATTACAATTTTATTTTCTGAAATGGTATGTAAACAATATAAATTTCCTCTACCATCTATTGCTAAGATTAAAAAAACATAAACAATTGTAGCACAATACTTAACGTATAAATTATGTCGGACGATCCATTATCTATTGAGATATTTAAATTGATTTCGATGACTTAACAGAAAAATATTCAAAACTTTCAACGATGGAATTTAATTTCAAAAGTGTGTACATATTTGATTGTTTATTTAAAATTAAGCCATGACGAGTGTATTCATTAAAGGCAAAGCAGATATAGGAGTCGACCGAATAATATGTAACAGTGGACAGAAAGCAATTCTTAATGAAAAAATGAGGAAGAGATGTCGAATAAAATGTTTGATTTGTGTCTGCACCCTCAAAAAAAAATCGTGTTTGAAGATTTATCAAATATATTTGAATTACAGAGATTAAAAAAGAAATAACTAACAAGAGATTATTTTATGCCAAAATAAGTAGAAAATATAGCGAAAATTTTTTTACAAGATGCTTTGTTTACGAACAAAAACGAGTTTAAAAATTTATGTATCACGTCTAGCAAAGAAACTTCTAGTAAAACATATTCAAAGTTTAATTTCTTGAAAATGATTCTTTAGTCAAAAACATTTCAATCTACATATTTTATTTCCACACATACGATAATTCCTTATTAATTGATTATTTGTGTCACAAATTAAATTCAAGTACTTGATAAATTTTCGAATTTAATTTCCGTGAAAACAAATAAAAAAATTTTATTTCATAACTTTTCCTAATTTCATCGTAAAAAGTCACGTCATGTTCGCTTTTACGTATTCTTTAATCCTGTATATCTACAGTAATTTTAAATTAATTGTAATGAAATTTAATAAGCTATTATTAATAGCTTGTAGTTCAAAAAAGCATTATATAGTAAAATATTTGTCTTTAACTTAAATATAAGCAAGAAAATAAGAACATTCGTGCAGTTTTGTTTATTTACATCCAATATGACATTTTCATAATAATGAAAGTAATTGTTGCTCATTTAATTCTTTTATTCTGAGGAAAGAGACCTTTCTTTTTCTCTACAATTTCACTTTTTTAATTAAAATTTCTAAAACAATAACTTACAATAATGAAATGATAATGTATTCTTTTATATAACATCATAATACGTTTTATTATGATTACTTCGTAATATGTAAATATGTAATATAAGTAATATTAGAAAAAAACTCGAGGGACGCAAGTTATATCATTGCCCTTATTTTTCACTATAATAGATTTTAAGTAATTATGATTGGAATGTGTATCTTAATATCATAAAACTTTCCATTTACAAAATAATTTGATATATGCAAAAAGAAGGTACATTTCTATGTGTTATAAAAAAATAATGTGTTATCTCAATCGCAAAAAACCTATAATCGTCAGTAATATGTGAAATCTATTTTAACTTTTAATTTCTTACTCCTACATTTAATACTGACTTCAACTAACAAATATATATAGCTTGTTATATTTGTGTGAATATGTAAAATAAAGCAATAGACTTCAACTAACAAATATATATAGCTTGTTATATTTGTGTGAATATGTAAAATAAAGCAATAAATACTTCTTTAAATATTTCCCTTGTTTTTGGAGATGTGAAAGAACTTTGTTAATAAAAGTATAGGAGGAATGAAAATAATGATTTTTTTTGTAGGTGAAGGAGTTTTAGAGATTTCGTCTCCAATTTTTTCAGTGGATTTTTTCAGTATCCTTTTATCTATTGATCGTTGTAGCTCGACCTTCTCTTTAAAAAAGTGCATGTCAAAAAATTACTTATTACCTTAAGAATACTTTAATTCCGTAATATAATTCTTACGAAATTGAAGTTAAAATATCTCTTTCTCTCCTAAACTAATAATTATTTGACATTTATCATAATAATTATATCATAATAATTTATGACATTTATAAGTATCGATTAATGCGAAAAATATGATGAACTTGAAATAACTCCTGAGTTAAAAAATAATATTATTGCTATATTAACATCTTTGTATTGAGTACCTTCTTGTTAACAAAGACTTTCATGTTTCTAAAAATGATAGTAATTATTGTTTCATCTTATATATACCTTATATTATATTGTATTACTATTTCTTATAATCACAATACTTGTATAGTATAATATAACACAACTTGTTAACAAAGACTTTCATGTTTCTAAAAATGATAGTAATTATTGTTTCATCTTATATATACCTTATATTATATTGTATTACTATTTCTTATAATCACAATACTTGTATAGTATAATATAACACATAATATAACACATATATTTAATTAAATTTATCATGACCTTGAAGATTGAAATTCAGTTTCTGTAACTTATTCCTTAAAATTCCTTGTATTCTTCTTTTGCAAAGTTAATAAGACTTTAATATATAGACTACTTTTTATTATATGTGCGAAAACGTTCTGAAGCCATTGCATGTACACAAGTACTCATTTAATTATGACAAAATCTTATTTTCTCTAAAACAAATAGTATTTTCCATTTTCACATATAATAATATTTTAATTGTTCATATGTGTGTAATTGTCAATAAATGAAACCAATTTCATATATATAAATCTATGTGTATATTGCCTGCGTGCGTGCGCATGTATGTGTAGTATTTTCCATTTTCACATATAATAATATTTTAATTGTTCATATGTGTGTAATTGTCAATAAATGAAACCAATTTCATATATATAAATCTATGTGTATATTGCCTGCGTGCGTGCGCATGTATGTGTGTGTCATTCACGTATATTAGAAAATTTTTAATTTTTTTTTAAGTAAACGTTGATGAAATATTGTTTTACATTTGTTTTACTTTTCCTCAAAACATCACGACTGTTCCAATTGTATATAAAAAATTTATGTTCTTGTAGAGTTATAATTTAATGATGTTTATTATATTAAATAATAAAGAAAACGGAAACAAAGCATAAACAAATAATAAAAGTAAGATAACCAATACAGACAACAATAATTCGAATAAACTGAAACGACACAATTAATTCTTTTATGCAACACAAAATGATCACTCTTCTGACCACACTCATCCAACGCTGTTTTACAACTCGCACGACTCTCTCCTTTTTTAAAAATAGAAAAGCGCTCAACGCCAACGTTGTGCTTCTCACATCACATTCATACTTTTCGTTCACGCATCTCCAGCAAACAGGCCATCTATTAAAAATAAAAGTAACTAAAAATATAAATATACATTGTAATAATTTCGATACTATGTTATTTACAATTTGATGTCTTCTCGTCTTACAGATATTGTAGATTACATACACAATGTCTTTTGCTTTAAATAACTTAAACAATGTAAGTAAATAAGATATTAGTTAAATATTTATATTAACGATTCCTCACCAATTTTGATGATCTCAAAATATGTAGTCAAGTAATAAAAAATAAAATATGTTATCATTCTAAACAATTTTTGTTTGTATATGTTACCGCTACTTGACTTTAATAATATTATATTAACGATTCCTCACCAATTTTGATGATCTCAAAATATGTAGTCAAGTAATAAAAAATAAAATATGTTATCATTCTAAACAATTTTTGTTTGTATATGTTACCGCTACTTGACTTTAATAATAGATAATATTTATAAAAATATATTTTTCGACTTTTAATTTGGAAATTTCTCTGATTATTATGATTTCTTCGATTTGTAACAGTATATTCAATAGTACATACAAGATCTCAACAATTATTATTATATGTAGATAATATTTATAAAAATATATTTTTCGACTTTTAATTTGGAAATTTCTCTGATTATTATGATTTCTTCGATTTGTAACAGTATATTCAATAGTACATACAAGATCTCAACAATTATTATTATATGTAATATATTATCCTATATTATTTTATTATATTTTATATGATCAATTTGAAGTTTGCTCACAGAAACCGGATCATGGTGAATTTTGTGTAACGACAAACAGCTCGTCCCCTGGCTTGCAAAGGGTAGCACGATTCATAATTGTTTCTTAAATCAACCAGTGCTTGCCATTGGTAGGATCGAATACATTTACTTTCTTTTCATAAGCCTGTCCTATAGCTCGCGAGTACTCTCTTCGGGAGTCGTATATCTCCCTCCATACTTACTTTTCGTTATCATTCTAACCCTCACCGACGTAAGAGCGTCACAACTACACACATAGATGTCATATTAATCGAGTCTTCTGTATTTAATATTGATAATCTGTATAACATTCGTATGATGTAGTATCTGACTTATTATTTATTATTTACAATAATGCCAATTTTATATAATAATGATATGATCAAAGTCATATTGGGGATCGATATTGCAAACTCTATCCGAAAAGTCCAGTGAGATTAATAGATGTATAAAAAAAGATTTTTTTGAAAAAATGGAATATAAAGAACTATGTATGTCCAAACCGTTTTTATTAAAGCATTTCAAGAATTCCGTATGTAAATCGCCCATCGTTATAGTATAAAAACAATATAAAAAAAGAAAAATACGAAAAAACTTAAATAATGAAGATTTTTGATTTTTTAGTCACATATTTTCATGACATGTTGAACAGAAGGACGATAATCAAATAATAGATGTATACCCACTGCAGTTGTCCACGTATAAACCACATAATTTAAATATGTCTCGGGGTTAAATAAATATAAAGACAGAACGAATTAGATAAGTGCAGATACTTAAAACTAATTGTATTCAAATTTCTTCATAAAAATGAAAGCAAGAATCTAATTTAGAATCAAAGAAGTATTGGCATATTTAATTGTTTGACGATGTTCTTATGAAAACTAATGATACATCAACAAAATCTATTTGCAAAAAGTTCATTACATACAAAAGTAATGTGCAGCAGAAATTTCGAATACTGAAATATGCAACAATAGTACAAGCAATACAAATTTTCAAGTGTATCGTTTCATAAAAATGTCGACATATCTGTAATGCGATATTTAATCTGCATTTAATGACGGTACGTTATTACAAAATGTACTTTTGTAAGTATAGTGGAATATTATCGAATTATATTTTGCCAACATTGAGAATGAATGCTTATCTTTGAACCATAAAATATTTTATATTCAAACGATAGAGCTCGCCATATGCTAATATCTTTTTGATTCTCGAAATTTTATTTTACTTGTATTATTATCGTGTAACTAATTACTACAAAACTGTCACTGTGCACGTTTTTGAATGTAGTGAACTATTTCACAGTATGTAGTGAACTGTTACTTTTTTATGTAGTGAAATATTTATATTAGTGAAATATTTATGGGAACAGATTTTGTTTATGTATTATTAGTATTTACAAAGTCATTGCTAGAAAACTCTTCATGACAACACTTTTTTGTATGAATATATGTTTCTCTAAAATCTGAGACCGCCAGAAATGGTGAACAGGCGACCCGCGGGATAGATTTCGATAAATAAGTTGAGATAAGTTAGGATAAATCAAACACAAATTTCTTGAAAACAAACATTAATTGCAATATTATCCGTTACTCTTAATTCATATTTTTGCATCTATTCTGTTTGTTACAAAGATTTATATCAAGTTATTGTATGAGACGGTAAATTTTCTTTGATATTAAATGGAAAATTTCTGAGTATTGAACAAAGTGTTAAAACTAATAAGAATTGATATTATTGTCAAATGTGTTGGTATAATAAAGAAATTAAGAGAATTATTTTTTTCTATTATATTCTTTTATTATATTTAAAGATGTCCTTGAAGGTAAAAAAAAGCAGTACGTATAAATCTTAAATCACAATCTTTTTTAAAATATTTTTTTGTCCTCATTTTCAACATAAAATATTCTATTATACACAAATATTAATTGATGTTTTGTATTTTTAATTAAATCAGTATTTTTTATTTAATCTTCTCGAAGTAATGATTTATATTATATAAATGAAGAAATTTTGTTATTTAGTCACTATTTTGTTATTACTATATATTAATATTGGCAGATAAAAATAGTTTATAGAAAAATGTTGAATAATGTTTTAATTAAAACTGCGTTAGAAATTAAAAACGTCATTTTTTGTAGATGAATGATAGAACTTATGTTCTTTGTCATATCCAATGTACCGTACAATTGTAATAAAATTATTAAAAATTTAACTTAAGTTTGAAAATGTAATTCATTTTAGTAAATGAGAAAATTATATTTTGTGATAACAACTGACGTAGAAATATAAAATAAAAAATAATATTTAAGAAATAATTGAAAAAAATTTATTAAATTAAATATTGCTTTTAAAAATTTTTTTATAAGTTATAACCCATTTACATTAAAAATCGTGTATTGATATCTTCAGAATTTTAATATATCATGTGAAAATATCTATCATGAATTCATAAAATATGGTTTTTCTTTGATATTTAGTAGAATTTCATTTTTACTTTAATTTCATTTTTTATTTACGTTTTTTTTTGGTATTGAAGTTTTAACAATACTATATACCAAAATTACATAACGGACGATATGTCTCTTGCGGCCACAATAATCTGGCATTCATTCTGCGTGAATTAAAATAATATAAAATATAAAATGGATTTCTACAGTGATTCTGTAAAATAAGTTATACGATTTATACATATTCGAAGAAGTTGCGATTCGTCCAAATCATTCATGAGCTTGCATTGAATTGCACTTTCAGTTTCTTCTGCTGATCATTATTTTGCTTGACATAAGGCAAATAGCCTTATTTGTTATAGGAATGGTAGTTCTCTACACCCAGTCTTTATACCTCTACTACTGCACGGATTCTGCAGTATATACTGCGGAATTACGTTACAATTTCATCAAGAACTTAATGACATATTTCAACAAATTTTATACGAATCCAATGTGATACATTCTAATTCTATTTTCGATTATATGATAGAATGACAACTGAGGAGAGTTAAGGGTTTCGTGAAGAAAGCTTAGTTGATTTAATCTAAGAATTTGATTACCACATGAACATGATTGCCACATTTTTTACTGTTTCACCTGACGGTTCTATCCTTGGAATGATGAAACTAGCGAAATGGGCTGCACGACATTTGTGCACAACCAAAGTCAGTTCACTCGCTAGATCAAAATTATCCGATCAGATTCAGCTCCGAAAATTCAAATAGTCGCATCTGGTAATTTGAAAAAATTTTATAATAATTAAAATACAATTCTCATGAAATCGTTGAAAGAATCATGCAACACTTTATTTAAATACATTTTAAAATATGAAGTATTCGTTTTGATTTATTTTTTTCCTTTTAGATATAAGTTCACCTTCTGCAGCAAGTGAAAAATTAAAGAAGTTTCTACCTTCGAATATTGTAAAAACTGAAACATCTTTAGAAACATTGAAAATTTTTTTCATGATTGAATTCAGTATAGAAATATCAAATTTTGTCTTTATCCTTAAAACGTGCTGTAAAGAAATTTGATAGCATATAGAATCCACTACAATAGTAGTAATAAGAGAAGCTGATCATAAACATAAACACCGAGGACTGCTAGAAGATATAAAACTACAGTTTTATGACAGAGAAAAATGATCGGCAGGGGTGGCTGAACGGATAATTCAATGCGGGCTTTCAAACGATTCAGATTGAAGAAAGCATGAACAGATATATTAGGATTTCTCGATATTTTGCCATTATATCAGTTCATACATTTATATAGTACACATAGGTAATGTTTATATACGCAGGATTTAAT
>NIPQ01032593.1:0-12164 GCA_002806875.1 Lepidotrigona ventralis hoosana
TTTCGTATATTCGAAAGAACATTGGTTGGTTAAATTCTGCATTGTAATACATGTATTGACATAAGTTATACATTAACATACGACGTATTTATTTAAACTGATGTTCGTACTTGAGAGAAAAACTTCATGACCCAAGATTAATCGCATGACTTTCTTAATACCGTACACGCTTCCTTTGAAATATTTCTTCTATAAGAAGTAACAACTAGATTTCCAGTAATTTATTAAACAATTATTTATTAAACAATTAAAATATAGGAATTTTGGTATATATACGCGTTCCAAAAAATGACGCGAAAGAGTGACAAAGTACGGAATAGCAAACGAACCACTTAAAACGTCGATATCGGTTCATATCGACGTGGAACGAAAATTCCCCTAGACGGGCATGATGTTCTTAGTTAGGGGATTACGAGGAGACACCAGCCAATTATATAATACCGACCGCCCATCTTCGTTCCAGGGACCATCGTTGTCCAAGACGCTGAGTTTGATGAAATTTTCAGATGAAATTAAACGATCCTCCTTTCCCGTGGCTGCGAGTTTCGCTTAACTTCATCTCGGCGGCCATCTTTGAAATCCCTTCAGTTTTCTATATCAAGCCTCGCCCCAATACCGTGAAGAAAAACAGTCGAACCCCTGACAACTATTGGGGTGATAATGCCAAGACTATTCTCACTATATTTGTGATAAATTCGCTCGAAGCACCGCTCTGACCATCTCACTAGCACCTCATCGAGTGGAGTAGAGGTTAGCTAATTACGCGCCATAATTTTCCATTGATAATCGTTAGAGGGAGACAGCGTTAATATAGGGTGGTTAAGTGCATGGTGTCTCGTGCGTGGAAATCGATATAGGTACAATGAACGAGGTTATGTGATTAGCGCTGGAATTAGCAAATTCATCGGAAGGATGGATCTCGGTTTTGTGATTGTCGGCAAGCGCGTAACAGTTTTTTTAGAGAAATTGATGTGGACTTTTTGTTGGATAACATTTCGTGAAAATTTGTTAGAAATATGATTGTATACAGGATGTTTCAGTAATTGTGATGCAATTGACAAGTGAAGAATATATTGGAAATGTACAAAAAAACATTTTCAAATCAACTAAACTCAATTGAACGAAACATTCTATGAAATAATATTATTCCATACTTTCGACTCGTCTTTTCACGCGGAATTAATTTCTGTTGTCGCCAGAAACCCTGGGACACTGTGTACATAATTATTTTTTTTTTTTCGAAGGAAGAGAAACATAATTTAATGTGTTGTCAAATTGCTTGTTAACAAAGCTCGAGGATGTAGTTACGCGAGATTGAGTTCTCGCGGAGGAAAAATCAGGAGAGAAGGATCTGTAATAACAATGAGAATTCACTGACGTGTTTTCCTATAACATTACCAACTCCCTCTCCCTCTCTCTCTCTCTATCTATCTATCTATCTATCTATCTCTCTCCGTTTTCACGGAAATCCTTACAATAACATCGTGAAGCAAGTAATAACACCGGTTTCGCTGAGATGCAAGACGAACGAAGGCAAATATAGTGTAGAGAGTTTCATCTTGACGGGGAGATATTTTGTTTAACTGATATTAATGAAACTGTTTCGATCATTCTCATTAATTGATTTGTCAAACATCTAATATCTTTGGATGAAGCACGATAATTGGCAGTGTAAGCTTATATATATATATATATATATATACGTTATTTTGTTTCTAATTCAAGAGAAAAATTTTCCTAGGAATCTCTACAACTAGATCAATCTAAATTTGTCTAGATTTATTTTCTAGAAAGAAAAACTATCTTCGGCTTAATCCAACTGACGATAAATTTGACGCAGAATTGAACTTCTATGTTAAATTCCACTTAAACATTTACGATTCACTTGATTAGTGAAAAATTGAAAGAACTGGGCCTGGGTGAAGAAGAATGTTTAGTGCCTTTTAAAACTTTATTAGAAGTTCCATCTGTAACACACTCCCAAGATTAATTAATGAGAAGATTATACAGTTAGAGCATTATAGACAAAAATGAAGTTTCCACAGACAAAGAAAAAAAATAAGAATTAATAAATGAAAGAAAACTTCCCTAGAATTCGTAGTAAACTCGAAGAGAAATTACTAGAGTTAGTAAGTGAAAGAAAACTTTCTTAGATTCTAGGTCTAGAAACGAAAGGGTTCACCAGTGAAAGGGAAGTCCCCTAAAATTCACACAAGGCCCTAGAATCACCTAGATTCAGACGTAAGATTAATTAACGAAAGAAAAATCCCTAGACCCCACCAGAGTCACACTAGAACTACGAAAGTCGAAACGAACCTTAGGTGACTACGCTGGTCAAGATGAATTATTCAACTTGAACTTCACGCTAGATCCCCAATCTCAACTACGCGAAACATTTCGAAACATTGTTTCCCCATTACTTTGCCCAACCTGTGTAATTCCGCAGATCTCGTGCAGATCTCCTGGAGATTCATTTCGCATTGAAATGCGGCGCTGTCAAAGACACGTCCGGCGACAGGAAGTGCTGAACATGCCATTTTCCGATCGCCCTGGGAAGAAGTAAACGTGCGAACCGTCCCGTAGGACCGCGAGTGAAAGGTGGGAACGCGGTTTTCCATCGCGTCGAGGGCCGTGTTACACGGCGAGACAAGGCTTATCGACGCCCACGCGGATCCGTGGTTTCCGGTGGCGTTCCTGGTACAACCACCTCGACGAGGACACAGCGACAACAACCGGACACAGAGTGCGTGACGCCGGCAGAAAGTAGAGATAAAAAATTCACGCGGCGCAGCAGAAAACGACAAGCATTATTCGCCTGTCGTAGGCGATCGCCTCATCTCCCCCACCACGCCCGCCAAAGTCACTAGGCGGATTCTTGAACGCGACGTGCGTGCGCATTCGATCACGATGCATCTCTGGTTGCCAGCTGGCGGGGCTTCACCGATGCAAATTCGCCCTAATTGCAGATCGCCGGCCGCTGATAACGCGTTTACGGAGAGCTAATAAATTTCTCTAATAACAGGCCGGGACGGGAATTTGTAATGAAGAAATTCACGTGGCCCTTCCATCAACAAACACTTTATCTATGGATCTCGACGTCCGCCATTTTCGTTCTTCGCTGGAAATGATAGAATTCCCACGTTGGGAATTTTTGTCAGACACGATTGCCAGTGTTACATACGTAATTACATGCAGGAAGGGAGAGCCATCAAAGTTCTTAATGCAAAGTATTCTTTTGTTTAGTTGGTAGATCGTATTTATTAATATTTTATTACAGATTTTCGTATTTTAAGCAAACTTCTTATTTTTTAACACGATCGACAATCGAAATAGGTGTAAACGTTAAAATTTAACGTGTAGAGGAAACGATATTTCATGTGTACCAACTTAATATTTAGGAACGCTTAATAACTTACAGCCGGCCTAACTTTCGTAATCATTTTCTCTGGCCTGGTCACTCTGTCTAAAATGATCTATGGCCATTCTCCACGTAGGTATGGTTAACCTATATTTTTGAGGTTAGCCGAGAGGTTCTCTGTACATCAAACCTTCGTTAGTATTTCATGTTGAACAATGTTGGCCGAGCGTTTGGCCAACTTGCACTCTAGAATTTTCATGAAATTGAATTGAACGAACTTGAACCTAACCCAACTTTCCACCCTCGTAACCTACAATTCCACTGATGTTAATCATTTAGTTGCGAGGTAAACTGACCTACATCCTGGGTCAGTTTTCGAGAGAAATACGAGTATCAACGTTCACGGACGAAACCGTGTATTCCAAAACAGAGAACCCGCAATTTAGGCAAAGACTGAAATACAGCGAGAGCAGAAATTCATCTTATAATTTTTACTAAATAAAATATTCTAACAAAAATCCGGAATCTAGCTCACTGACTGATCCAAATTGTAATTCTAACGCGCAATAAATGATTGCTCTCTTCTTTTCAATGTATTTCCAAAATTTGCGCGATCATCAACGCAAACTGTCGTTAAGTATCGAATTCTGACTCGTAAAACTTCGTGGTCACGTTACCGTCTAACGTTTTAATTTACGACCTCATCGGACCCTTTCCACCGAAAGCACTCGCACGTCCAGGTTAGTCTCGTCATCTATTTAGATGATCGTTATTCTCCACGGCGCGTGCAGGCTCAACATCTTAAGGGTTTGTCCTCGTATAAATAAATCTTGCTCCTCTCTTTGTCTGGCCCGGCGGCTCTCTGTGCTGGAAGGGAAACGGCCAGGAGTGAGGCGGATCGAAACAGAGAGGAGAGAGACTCCGGGTGCTCGTCGCCGGCGACGACATCGTCTCGTTGTCTGCTGTACGCACATTTACACCGGGGAGCCAATATTTGCACGTCGGAGTTGGCATCAGTTTCCTTTGGTCAGACCTCTCGATGCCGCGTCGTATTTATCGTGCAAACGAACGACGATCCCCTCCTGGCGGAACTTCGGTATCAGAGCGACGCTATCAGACTGTAAACGACAAACTACTTGATCCGGATAAATAAAGCGAAGATAGTCGCGAAAGATACACTCTCTGGCAGCGCGTCGATTGATCAGACGGAAATTTCTCACTTGATAGCTGGCTGGCTGGCTGGCTTCGTCTGTACTGTCCCCTCTAGCTGTGTGCTCAAACACGGGGACTTTGACTCTGTTCTTCGATGATGAGAAAAAAAAAAAAGAAAAATTACCACATATTTGTTCTCTGGATACGATGGTGGATCCTTTGAACGAGATTAGCAAGCTCGGAAGTTGATAAATTTCTGGGAGCAAAGTTATTGTTTATTCTGTAAAATATTCCTCTTCAAGGTATTTTGTTTAGTTTTTTCGAATTTTATATTGGCGATGGACGTTAGTGATCTTTGGATATATATAATCCAATATAATTAGTGATATTTGGATATATATAAATTTGGATATAATAGTGATTTTTGGATCAGAGAGTGGTAGCTAGAGATATTCCAGTATGTTATCACACCACTAATTATTAATTTTATGTCATTACTATCTCCTAAATGTAAATGAAGTTAGAATTATGAAGTGTGACCAACGGCTGGGAGAAAAATCACTATGCATTCCCCAGATTTCTTTTCTTCCAAGAGATTAAATATCAATTCGCTATCTTTCCTCCTAAGAAAAAAAAAATGTACTAATTAAGGCAAACGACAGAGAATAAAAACTGTCATCTATTCACCGAACAGTATGAAAAGAGGTTATATTATATTTTGTTCGAACGACAAAATCTACCATTGGAATTTTCGAGTTAATTATGAAAAACATTAAGATACGTTCAAAAGCTTTGAAGATAATCTAGCCTGTCCTATACTATTCGTTGAAAAGTCTTGGGTGCGCGATGCTCAGACCGGCTGCCCGGTGATTAATCACTCTATGATCGCGATATTCTTTGGTCTAATGCGACCGTAGATGCCGCGTGGCAGCACTGTTTACACGGGCTTTTTATCCCCGGACGAATCAGGAGATCTCCCGGTCATTTTTCTACTGCAATTTTATCGGTCGGTAATGCAGTACCCATTAACTGTCGACAAAGATCTTACCGATCTGGCGAATCATTGGCCGGAACTCGATGAAAGATGCGTTCATAGAGTGTGAAAGACAGAGATCTAGTGTTTTTTGCGGTCATCGTTTGTACGCAGCCGGGCCTGCCTTTGACAGCACCGCCGTCGAATAAAGGCTACCTTCTTTTTATAACGACTATCCGCCGCGCTTTAAAAATGCGGAAGTCATATTCAGGATTGTTTAATGTACGTTGAAAATAATCTTGCTGCTTGTTGCAGCTTCCCTTCTTTTATATATCTATATTATTATTATTTCCCTTTCTCGCTCTTTTTTTCAAAGGTTATAATTTTTCACTGGTTAAGTGAGTTGAAAAGTCCAATTTGTTCTCCACTGTTCGAATATGGTTGTTGGACAAACATATTATTTTCACTCGTTGTTTATTTCTTTTCAATTTGGAAAAATGGAATTTCTAATTAATTTTTAGAATAAAGCGTTTTTTTTTGTAATTTTGTAATTCTATGCTTATACTATGCTTATATCATTAATATTATTTTTAGATTGCCTAAAAGAATTTTTTTGAAGCATTGAAGAATCTATAAAGAAAACAACAAGTAACATAAGTTTACGATTGGTCTTGAAATGGTTGAAAAGATTTTGCGAAAACTGTTTGAAGAAGTTGCGTGATAATTTTGAAGCTGTGGGACGTGTCGCGCCAATGCCTGAATGAGCGGCGTCCGGCGATCATTACTGAATTAAATCGCCTGGAAAATTTTTGAGATATTCCTACCCCTTTAAATTAACGAAGTTCCGAAAGTTTCCGTGAAAGTTCCAGCTCGATGGTGCGGCGGACTTGAAGCGTTTCAGATTATTTAAGACGAGGCCATCCCTCGGCTGGGTTATCTGTCGCGAATAAATCCGTTCGTTTGCTTATTTACACCGGATTACTCCCGTTTCCTGCAACTACAAGCCATCCAACTACGACCTAACCTCCTTAAACGGTTAACTTTTCAAAAAAATTCTTAACCTGTTCCCGTTCGCGATGAATAAATAATAAAAGGCAAACGGTCTTTTATTTATCCGCAAATAAATGAAACAATAAGAGGAAAAGACAAAAAATGGCACATGAATATTTTCGTTAGGTTAAATCAATCGAAAATTCATCTTCAACTTGGGGACAATTTGTTGAAAATTCTTAATCTATATATATTTATTATATATATTTACTACGAATAAATATTAACATTCCCTCGGATAATTAATTTTTATTTACACTGAAATTATCATTAAACATTGTTTCCTCGTGTGGAAGAAGAAATTTATTTTATAGTTGGGAGACGGTGTAGGGAGTAGATTGGTAACACTGTTTTCGCCAGGCTCGCAATTGCTCGAAACCAAAAGGAAGCACATGATCGGACAAATTCGTCAAAGTGTTAAATTGGCGGAAGAGGGAAGAAAATGGGAAACTTTTCGTTTCCGATTATGGGCTCGTCTCTGCGTGATTAATTAACGAGTATTTTATTTATCGTTGCGCCATCTCGTTTCGTTCCTTTCTTTCCCGTGGTTCAATCGATCGAAAAAATTCGAACAAAAACAACACCCGCCCGCGCCGCGGTCATAAAACGCGCGTGTAAAACAAAACGTCGAACGATTGGCCCTGTAAAAACGTACCTAACTCCTCCCTTTCTCGTTTCAGTCGCGTGCTTGCCACTCTCATAAATCCCCAGCCCGCGAAAATTTTCCCCTATAAAACGCGGAAGAAATGGCTCGCGCGACAGATACAGAAACGAATATATAGGCGAGAATTCTTCTGCGCGTGTCACAGTGAATGTACGTCGGTGTACATGGATATTAATTTGACAGATATAAATGTATTTATAAGTTCTTCAGTCAGAATTCAAATTAATAAATAAATTTACCAAGCTTAGAAATTTAAATTTAGTAAGTTTGTCACGTTCAAATTAAAGATTTAGAAACAGTAGGCATTACTATGATTAGGAATTTACTAGAAAGTTTGCAGATATTTTTTAGTAGATTTTAATGTACTGAAATGTCCCTAGAAATAGGAATTTAGTAATAAGTGCGAATAACAGACATTTTTATTAGAAAGATAACAGGGATTTAGGGATGATAGATATTATTATTTGAATTTCACTAGGAACTTAGGCACATATCTTAGATTGTATAGTAAAAAAAAAAACATGGTTTAGAATTTTAATTGCAAGTTCCAATTTTTCGATGGGCATAAAAATTTCCTTCTATTCCAAATGTCGTAATAATCTCAAAATTCTGACTCCTTTTCTCACCAACTGTATAAATTAATTAAATTTGGGCCTTTCAACGTGACACATGTAGAACACTCTAATCTGATCCAATTTCCAGACACTCCTCCCGGAGAAACGTAAGGTGAATCGTAAAGACTTGAAAACGGAATCCACCCTAACGGTGTTAGGCTTCAGTCACCGTCGGGTTCCCTCAAAACGAGCCACGGGACGCCGCATCGAGGGCGTTTAATTTCGCTCTGACTGATGTGCAACCATCTTCAACCATTTTTATCTATCTCCACTCAGAGAGATTATATGGTGACGTGTATCTGCGATCCATTCTGATTATATTAAAGCTTCTTCGACTTGCCGGTAGGCGTGGTCAATTTCATTAGAAAACCGACGTCTCATCACGCGGTTGGTAACATCCAACTAATTAGCTTTCTCTGCTAGTTACATTGGACATGCTACTGTTTTCACCATATCTAGTGAGGCACATCATTTAAAAATAAGACACTTTAGTTTTTCATTCTTCATTGGAATTTTATAAGATTTATTTGACAAAGTTAATATATAATTCACATTTTCAGTAAATTATGTGTATAATGTAAAAAGTCAGCATTTTCCTTTGTCTTGTGAAAAGATTATTTCGACAATAATACCTAAAACCAGTCAGTATCATGTGTAGGATTAGATTAATTTCAATTGGTTGTGTGTAATATATTTATTTAAATAATAAGTACAAGTACAGTAAATGAAACAAATAACATTTAAAAGTTGATAATGCTGAAATGCGGATTTTATATTATAACAAATTCGCACGTTACACATGATGTTAAATTCTTTGATCGTTGATTTGTCATTAAGTCATACATTAACAAACATTCATATATACTATCAATATAAATCGGATATCTGCTCATATTCTGAACTATATATATATATACACATATAGCCAAAGCTAGAGATCAGTATCTTTAGTGCCGTTTGAGTGACTCTCTTGATTACTATGTTCGCCTAGATAGCGCCTTTCGCTGAGTGAACAAAGTGGCGCCGTCGCTAGTGACTGCAACGTTTCGTGCAAATGACATGATCGTAACTAGGCTTCCCATCCATCATCGGACAGGTTAAGCTTATAGACTAAGTATATGATAATGCCAGTGAAAAAGCGATGGATGGTGGTAGCGTGGAATCAAAATCCGCTCTGGCTACTCGTGTGCGTCCATCATATATAGCGTGCCTACTCATTTCGTCAACGTGACTTTGTGCCTTCCTTTGTCCTTTCCCGACTATTCTCCGCCCTCTATTGTGAACGCGTGTACCATTGTCACGACGCATTAAAACAAATCAGATCTGTGAAATATCGTTCACCGTTATTCGTACAGAAATCGATGTTTTCGGGAGGTTAGGAAACACACAGGATTACGGATTAATCGTATTCATTCTTATTATATATTCTTAGTATATGTCTCTTTTATTTATAGGAAAAAACTTGATCTGATAGTTTAATTATTACTTCGATAGATCGCGTATCTTTATTCGCTGGAGCAATGGACTTATTCATTAATAAAGATATCAGGTGATAGGATTAAGAATTTACCGACATGTTAAATTTCTACCTAGTTAGTTCTCGCAGAGGGCGTGCGAGAGTTCATGCCGCGCTTACCAAGAGGATTAATTAACCTCTTGGTCCACAATTTTTCTTGCAACCACTTAACCGAGAGTTACGCTTGATAATACTTCTTGTTCTATGTTTTTAATTGGTACGAAAATCACTCGGGATATTAATCTTGACGATGTGTCCGAAGATTGCGGCCCTTTGTAAATAATTACGTCTTATTTTTTAACCATTTGCTCGCCATACCCAGAGAAAGCTGGTGAAAAAAAGAGGAAACAGAATCTCTGCAAGAATATTAAAAGACACTTTTAAATGTTCTCGTTCGGAAACTTGGGCGAGCACAAGCTAAGGAGCAGAGGGATCGATGTAGCGCGGACAACGAAGCCAGGATCAAATAGATTCTCTTTTGTTTTTCCTGGATCCGTTTGCGGGCGTCCAGCCGGAAAAGCTTCGCAGTTCAGCGCGGAGTGGAGGAGGAGAAGGAGGAGGAGGAGGAGGAGGAGGAGGGGGATAGGGAACCCCCTGTCCGCCGGGTTTAATTACCGATCCGATTGCGGCGCTACGTCAGATCTCCTCCGCTGTTGCGACGTGCCAACGTCCTCGTTCCTTCCTACCGACCTGGTGTGAATGGGGCGGTTGAAAAAAAAAGTCGATGGAGCGCTACCGGGCGGATTAAACGGAACTGTACGACGCCGGACGGAGCAGCAGGAGGAAAGAAAACGACCATTGTAAATAGATACGTGTGCCAGCAACGGGGAGGCGATATTCTTCTTTCGTCGACGAGGAATCGAGGCTCGATCGTGGCGGAAACTCGAGGTTTAGGGATGAACGAACTAACTCCTGCCATTCGTTTTATATCCTTTTCGTCTTGCGGAATCAACGATATTCCAGCGGTTCTTCGATATCCTGCTACGAAGTGGTCTTCTTTTTAGGTTAGGTTAGGTTTGCTTCCTTTCTTGTTGCATTTGTGCGATGTTTTTAAGTTTGGAAAAAATTGTAGGATGGGTTAGTTGGTTATAGATAATGTAAATATCAATATTTTCCGAAACTTTATTAAACGATATTGTAATAGTGTAACATTATAATGAGTATTGTATTTTGAATGTCTTATAAATTTTTATGTGTTACATGCTTTTCTATGTATTTCGTATCTTCAAATTTACGTCGTAACACATACGAAATGGGACGTAGACGATCATTTCGCTAACGTTTCGTATAACGAAATTGCGTCTGACAGGCTAGGTTTTACCATTTGGCCATTATAGGTTCCTAATTCGATCGGAAGGCTGGACGGAGGGAGGAAGGAAGGAAATTCCGGCCGTGGAACGATAAGTTTTGGCGGATGCAACGTATCCGGTGATTTAGCATTGTTGCCAGCCGCTGTATCGTCAATGGGCGCACGCAGGTAGAACGATACCACGTTGTGTGTCCTTCCGTCCTTGTCTTCATCGATTTCCGATCGATCACCATTGTCCTTCCCTTCACGCAGTTCCTCTTCCACCTTAAAAATCCTCCTCCTCCTTCTCCTCTTCTTCTAAACGATCCTGCCAAACATACTCATTCAAATCGGAACCTCGCTAACCCTTTTGATGTTAGGGCTCCCTACCTTTGAGTATCAGTCTCCTTTAAGGAGAGATTACTCGATTATTGAAGCAGATTGGATTTTATTAAAAATCAACAGAAGGATCCTTGGGGAATATTAGCGGTATGAAAATCTTCGCAAGTTTTTTGTATTTGTTCAGAGTCGAGTACGAGCCTCATTTCACTTTGAGAGTAGTTTGTAAATGACGTTCTGTTGATAGTCAAAAGAGCATCTGAGAGCGTCTGAGATGGATGGTTGGTTAAAATGTCCAAGTATAATTCTCAGGGTGGATTAATTCCCTAGTCAGCTGGAGTTTTGTTAATTTGTGGACAAATATAGACCAGATGTTGGGTTTATGAAATGAGTATTTTAATCTGGACTATGTAAGGAGTCTCGATATTTCATGTTGCGATTTTGAGATTTTCGTTGATCACGGTGTCTTCTGCTTCTTTTAATAAAGAAAAGAAATACTAGGAATTTTTCAGGTATGGTTCCATCTGTTGGTCGGCCTGATGTTGTAGAAACTATTACTATGTTCATTTATTGATAAACTTGAATTAATTTAATTCGTATCAACAGAATTCTCCTTTAAACAATTGGAAGTATAAGTTCAAGTATAATTCACTCCAAATATGGCGGATGGATTTATAACCTTTATAAGATCTAACCTCGCCTAGTAATTTTTCCCTAGATACACTAACGCGTCGATAAAACTTGGTTTCTTTCCCAAGCGATGCTCGCCTGAATCTACAGCGATACGTCAGGTTTTTATCAAGAAATCCGAGACGCCTGCCGTTCTGTCGTTTCGATAATACGGTTTCAGCCGTATTAGTTAAAGCCGCGGAATAGGCGAGCGTCCCGTCCGTTCTACAGCGTCGCGTAATCTCGGGATATCTTAAGATATTCTGAGCGTCTTTCGAGGCATGAATGCGTAATACCTCGGGAAAGCGCAATTAGAGAGGGAACGCTGTGAATAAATAGAAAAACGGAGCAGCGAGAGCCTCGCTGGGGAAATTTTTATCGAGGAAACTTTTGTTATGATAAACCGAGTGCACTGCACTCGGAGAATGGCTGCGACTAGAGGGGAATCAGCGAATTGTTCGATGAAAATGGCCACTGGTAAACCGGCTTTCTTTTCTTTTTTTTTTTCTTTTTTTAAGCTTTAAAAATAGCGGTTTGGGGG
>NIPQ01032599.1:0-12075 GCA_002806875.1 Lepidotrigona ventralis hoosana
TATTTCGCTACGTTAAATGATTACAAGTGTCCCTCGAAGTGTTTCCACCAGTTTCCACGTTTCCTTCTCTCCTACGCTCGCACGTGGGAATAAAATCCCACGGAGTTTTCGGTATGTACGTTGACGCGGCTCTGTGCGTACTTTATCCGCGTTTGCCTGCGATAAAATTCTTAATAGTCTCGCGCGGCAACGCGAAATGGAATATCAACCACCCGAGATTCTCGCTCTCTTTAAACTCGAGAGTCGCGTACATCTCCCGGCCGAGGAACGCAATTTTTCACGTCGAATTACTGAGAGATGGAGAGAGAGAGTGCGAGGGACAAAATTCAAATTACCTGAATGTAGGTAGGTCATACGTAGGTCGACATAGATATCGATATCTTCAGCCCGCGAACGGTTATCGAACGCTCAGGAGCACGCCGAACTTCACAATGCTTTAAAATCTAGCACTTTCGCGCGATACGGTCGTTTGTTTCCGCGGAGAAAGTAGGCTCCGGGACGAAACGCGCGATTGTTTGCCCTATCGGCGGGACGATACTCTGGAAACTATCTCTCTCTCTCTCTCTCTCTCTCTGAGTTAAATAATCGACTCGAAGTCGTCCGATCGATCGAAAAGTTCGAAACTGACGCGATTCGCTGGCCGCGAGTGCTCCGAGAATATTCGTTCGACGCGAGTGCGTGTACAATGATCGTGCCGATCTCGAGAGATGCTCTAACTGAACAAAAAAGTACGTCGATCGTCTCGGAGAACGCTGACTTTTCTATCGCGAGAATTCCTTCGTCGCGAGGTGATGAAACAAAGCTTGGCAGAGCTTCACTTTGCCTAAAGTCGGAAATATTTAAACCTTGCCGATTTAAATATTCCGTATCCGGATTCGCGGACGGGGGGGGGGAGGGGCACCGCGACGAACAAAAACTGGGGAGCAGCTTGCTTTCTCGCGAAATGCGATACGAGCAAAACCTATCAGACTGAGTGGATTACGTAAAGATGTCCGACACAACATCGCACTCAATGGTCAGCTCTAGCTCGATATGCCTGATGCTCTATGCAAGCGCTGTAAAGTGAATTGAACAGCGTAACCCCGAACGGTTTTTCCCGTCGAAGAACGGAAATACGGTGGGACAGTTTGAACGGGGGAAACGAATTGAACTAAATCATCCGCAACTAACGAGAGAGGCTCGAGACACCTTTCTTAGCTATTCTTTTCTGAACTCTTCGTCTTCTCCTTGGTTTCGTCGATTGTTTACACGTTTATTTCATTTGATAGGACGGATTTATGCGTGCACCGATATGTCACGCTCGTTCCTTTTTTTCCCCCTTCTTGCAACGAGGTATTGTTCTGCTCGTAACTTGTTACCTCTTTGCATCCGGCCCGCTTTCACAGCCGTGAACTCATTGTTATCTCGGCAAACTTTTGTATACCCTTTCTTAGCGCGTTCGCTAGAAGGAATTGTGCGAATTCTCGTAACTCGGGGGGAAGTGCGCGCGTGTTCTCGAGCCTCGAGATAATTCGATAAAATTCGCGAGGCACAAAGGCAGTAGGGAGAGTACAATTCGATACACGGAACGATGAAATATTTAAATATCAGGGGTAATTTCGTAAGTTGATAATAAATTTTTGTTAATAGTAACTTGTCAGTTAGATCTGCATAGATGAATTCTACACTTTTTGATTTGATGGAAATAGCGAGCGATGTAAAGTGCTAACAGCGACTTTATGATTCTAGATTTTTTTTTTTTTTTTTTTGACATTTGATTTATCATGGTTGTAGCATCAGTGTGAGTCTAAATAATCAAATGATAAAACAAATGTTAACATTATTCGAAATGCAAACATTGCGTATAAAGATATAATCTACGCGTCCAGAACTATAAAGTCGCTGTTAGCACGCACACAGTATTAAATGATTAAGAAAAGAACTATTAGGTTCCTTGGTAAAGTTTTACCTTTAAAAATAAGTAGAGTACAAGAAAGAAAGAAAAAAAATGTTCATCTTAAGTTCAAGATAAAGATCAACTCTGCAGCAGGTTTTTTATTTCCATCAAATCAAAAGTGTAGAGTTCATTTATAATAGTCACGGACAAACTTTTCTTTCCACCCCGTACAAGCGAGAGGACCCTGTCTTCTAAGCATCTTAATTATTGCCAACAATGTTTTATTGCTAAAAATTTTCTTACTGGCCTGCAGTGAAACTTATATCTCCCGAGAGTCATATTCATAATTGCTTTACTTTTCCATTCTCGTGCGAGATTCAGTGCAACGGAAACAACGAGGGAAATTTATCCGCGCCTTATCCAACGGAGGTGTGTTGAAGGTCAACAAATGTCGGCGTTGGTTCAAGAGATTACGACCTGTCTGACAGGCGACTTGAAGTGGACAACCAGTTAAATTTAACGACGACGCTTTAAAATCTGTAGTGGAGTCTGATCCAAGGCTAAGTGTACAAGAATTATCGAGAACCCTTGAGAAATCCACCTGAAACTCAACTCTGTGTAAAGGCGCCTACGTGAATTCGACAAGATACACAGACTAGGAACTATCCAACGAAGATCATCGACGAACAGTTTGCACTTTGTTGCTCACCAGAACGTGTAGAGATCGTCACCGGAGACGAGAAATGGATCCTCGGTGACAAGGCGGTCCAAACAATGGCTATCTTCAAAGCAACCTTAACCTCCGAGAAGGGTTTAGGTCAGCTTTCGTAGATAGTAGTTCACTTCAAGTTATTGAAATCTGCAGTTGCCGACAATAACAACGACTGTCATTCCAACTGTCAGCTTTCTGGTCAACGCAGAAAGAGCATAATGCTGCGACCAATGTAAAATAATTGATTACTCACGGGTACTCGATGTTCCTACCTGTTCGACAGTTGAGATATTTCAAATATTCGTCGTCCCGTCGCGCTCTCGTCCGGAAAGGAGGAAGTTTCTCGTATTCCGGGCGAAGAATTTCCTTCCATAAACAAGAAGAATTTCGCCAGACACGATCGACAGTGGGGGGGGGGGCAAAAAAAAACGTAACAATAATATGAAACAAAGGGCAGAGAAAGTACTTGCGGTAAGAAAGTCCGCGACGCGTATTGTCCCGCGAGGATAATGTCGGTGAATTCTCTGGTCGTGGCCGTGCTCGTGCAGACGTTAAATCGAAACTGAATAAAATTGACGGGGGAATCTGCGTCTCGTATTTAAAGGGAATAATCGCGCGGGCATCTCGAGAATGACTTTCGTCCTCTCCCGTTGTCTCGATGGAACCGCGTGCGACAACTTGATATTCGGCCGATGCCCAAACACAATAGGAAATATTGCGACCGACAAGTGTGCAGTGTGCCTGTTTAGCCAACCAGAAGCACTCGAAACTGTCGAGATCTCTCTGTCAAATTTTTCTCATACAGGGTGGGCCTGGAGAAACTTTTGAAAATTTTCTTTTCGTCGTGTAAGAAAAAACTGACTTCGTTGACTTGAAATTAAATCCAGTTCAATTTGCGTACTTCAGTCTGCGGATTTATTTCGGGATTTATTTAGGGAGTGACTTTTGGCCCACCCGGTAGAATCGGCTCGACGAGTCGGTGAAATTACGGTTCACACTTTTATGCAAAAGTGCACTCGGATACTTCGGATCGATCGTCACGTTTCACGATCGTCGAAACTGGCTGGCTGTGTCTCGAGCGTTGCGAATAATATTTCCAGCGAGTTCTTCGGATGGGGAAGAAACAGCTGAAAGGGTGGCGAACGTGAGGATATATACTTGGACGAGTTTCCCGCGTTCGGACTTCCGTTCGTCTCTTTCGAGTAAATCGAAGCGGAGGTCCGTTGATTCGATTAGAACTTAGTTTCGTCTTTGCACGCCAGGGACTACTGTCCCTCCAAGTTGAGGGTTCCAAGCAGACTTTTCCAGTTTCGCGACGGTGGCCCAAAAAGATGGACCATAACTCGGCAGACTGGAATCCATCCGGGGAATTTGACGACCGCGGGGCATGGACAGAACTCGGTATGTTTGACAGATAAAGACTTTTTAAAAGATTATTAGAATCATTCCTTGGAACTCACGATGTTCTACAGTTCACGCTCTCGATAAGGAGAAAGAAGTAGGTACGTAGTACTCTTATATTTCCCTAGAAAATCGACTTTGCGAACCTGAAACGAAAATATTCTCGATACCTGATTTTAAGTATGGTTATTTATCAACAATGGCAGTACTTTCGTCAAACGGAGCGAATGAAAGAAAAAAAAAAATGATTTTACTTCCGTAAAAAATGTAAACGTTTGTTGTTCTGCTCGAGGCAGAAGAAATCAAAAGTAATTTCATCCTGTGTAACAAGAAGCGTCCTCGAGATTAATACAAGACGCAAGTAGGAAGAAAGGCGGGGGTTGGGGAGGAGGTGTGTGGTTGGAGGTTGTTTTAAATTATTCGACGAACAGGGTGCCCCGTAATCCCAGCTCGGTGAAAGATTAATCGAGTTACGAAAAGTTGATTGTGGAAACACGCGGGAAAGGCTCACCGGCCAGCGGGAACGTTCCCGGGGAACGATTTACGTGGTAAGAGCTGATCCGTAACAGCTACAGAGACGTAAGCTTATTCGAGAACACATTTCCCATTTGCATACGAAATGTATCCCTGCTCGGTTAAGCCGTTTGTGAGCCACGTCCAACGGAATCACAATCACCTGAGGATATTCTGAGAAACAATGCCACCGTGGTCATCCATCGCGAATTGCTAGCCACACCAGCGTGAGTGTGGTATATATATATACTCGGCCGGGATTTCGTCGGAATCTTTGGCTAATATTAATCTTTGCCAATCATCGCCGCCAACGATCTATAATCGATCGTCGGTACATCGGTGATATTGCTGTTGCATCTGGTTGACACGCACTTATCGGCACGTCGAGTCGGTGACCGATGTCTCCTGGTCCCATTTATATGCAGTCACCGTGCCACCGGTTATTCCTGGAAACTCGGATCCCACTAGCCCGTCTCCTCTCCTCTCCTCTCCTCTTCTCTCCTGCTTCTTCTTTCCGTCCCGACAGCGCCATTGTCAGCGATGACAAATTAGCCAAC
This sequence comes from Lepidotrigona ventralis hoosana, assembly GCA_002806875.1. Lineage (NCBI taxonomy): Eukaryota > Metazoa > Arthropoda > Insecta > Hymenoptera > Apidae > Lepidotrigona > Lepidotrigona ventralis. Next base: position 5,060 of record NIPQ01032599.1, read on the forward strand.
AAGATTGAAGAATCCCGACAGCCTCTGCGATATTGATGTTTCGTAATGAGTCGACGACTCGGCGCCGGGTCAGCGTTGCCGAACGAAAGTTGTTGGGAAATAAGTTGCGAAAGTTCAGCTCCATACAGCGGCCGTAAAATACAGCCGAGGAAATTGAAAGGAATTTAATAAAAAAAAAAAAAAGAAGAAGCTCCGTCTGCCGGGGGTTGTTATTAATTTGTTTGAAACTTGGAGATATAAAACGGGTCTGTACGGGCCGTGCTCAACAAAAATCGCATCACACGCGATCAGCGAGCTTGCGAGATGCAATTGGAGAATCTTCCTCCGGTATAAATTCATCTAGAGCAAGTTCATCTTGCGCAAAGAGGTAAATAATTTTCGTGACAGCGCTCTCAACAGTGAAATTTCGTTACGGCCTGCGCGTTAAGTAAAGCTCTCGAATTTCCAGGTGTGGAACGAGAACAGTGGCAAGGAGAAGTTAGCCGAGCTCACGTAGAGCCAACCCGAGGAAAACGTTTCCCCGAGGCGTTGTTCCCCAAGACTTGCCATCGTTGTTCTCCACTTATCTGGCTCCCTCCTTTTCTTGTCCCTTCTTTTTTCGACGAGGGCTGCGTATCCGACGATGGTCTCGTCGTTCTCGTCGCTCACGACCTTGCAATTTACGTCCACAGCTCCGTTCCTCCTCCTCCCCGTGACGCCGCTTTTACGTCGGCCTCGAAATCATCTCCCTGATCCTCCGTAGTACTCTCTCTCTCTCTTTCTCTCTCTCTCTCTCTAGGTGAAACACCCCCGCGGCTGCGCCGCAATCATCCCCAGAGCCAGCTTCGTCACGGCAATACCGCGGCAACGTGCATTCGCACGCGCATTCTCCACCCGGGGAAAATCTTTTTCCAGGGGAATCCTTTTTCGTCGGGTATTTCCTCTCCTCGAAAAATCATATTTCTCGCGGAACTCTCCGGTTTGATTTCATCAGAGAATCTCAGAGACGCCAGATCTCTGCCACTTTGACTTTGACTCGCGTCGATCATCCTCGAGGGATTGAATACGAATTTTTCGAAAGAGCATGTATTACTTACAATTACGAAATCGAATCTATCCTGTTACCTATAAATTGCTATAGAGATAAAAGTTCAGTTGGAAGACGTTAATTCAATTTGTTTGTCGAGCTTTATAAAAGACGATTGATGAAAAATGTGTGTAAAATACAACATCTATATAGATTTTCCATCCTTCCTCCTTGAAAAATTCATTTGGAATATCGGAGAAGAGAGTGGATTTTTGTTTTTTTGAGGGGACGGAATAATATTTACGGCAAAGCTACCATTTTCACTGATAATTTCCTATTTAAAATTTATGATCGATAATCTCTTTACGCCGCATCGAGGTATAAAATATAATATGTTTCAGCTCGATATTAATTTACATCTTCGATAACTGGCGTATAAAATATCCCCAGTAAAGGAATTTCGTAATGGCATTAGCCGCGCGCTGGCGAAAAAAAAAAAAAAAAAAAAAAAAAAAAAAAAAAAACAAGAATNGTGTTACAAAGTTTCCTCGAATTAACAAGCGAGTCTTGAAACTCGCACGATGGCCCTCTCGAAAGTTTCTCTCTGTAACAGCTAATCAACTTCCAGACATCGAGATAACGATAAAAGAGACAGTGACCCCGCACGGGCTGAAACGTCAGAGTACTGCGGAAAGAAAGTGGCATCCAGTTCTGACAGAAACTCTTGTCAAAGTTGTCAGCTTGTCAACTCTGCTCGGGTTAAAAGTCGTTTACAACGTGGAATTCGAGCGCTTCTCGAAGGGGGATCTCCTTCAATTCCCCAGTTAAGCATCCGTCGCTATTCCCAGCAATTTTTCGAATTATTGGGATTATCTCGTTCTATGCTATTTCAGCGAAGATCACGTGAAACATAACAAAGCGAGTGATTACCGATTCGGTTTCCGATCGCGGACGTTTAAGTGGGGACTTAATCGTATTTCGTTGCGTTCCGCTTGACTTACGTCCGCGGTTCAATTTCAACAGTCTTCGACTCGAAAATCCGCCGCGAAATATACCCCTGAGAGCTTTTTTTAAAAAATCATGAGAATTCGCAAAGCGGTGTGTGTGTGTGTGTACGACTGGTACGGTGACTGCCGCGCTAAGAACGACGTCGGTCAGCTTTGCAAGCTGTTTTTCCCCCCCCCCTTTGGAGGGAGAAGTACACGGTGTAATGGAACGGAGAGATGGAATGGAATACGGTTGTCGTGGGGGTGAATGGTGCTACGGGGCTGTATAAATGCGGATCAGGTCGTTTCCAGGGAGCACGAAATAGATGGAACAGAAGAGCGGGCCGAAAGTGCATGTTATTTTCACGTGAAGAATATCGTAGCGTCGTAATTTTTATTTGCAAATAAAAGCTATGGAAGCTTGCTGGCGATAAAAATTTCCTTCTCGCCGGGTGAAAAAGGGAAGAAAGATAGAAGAAAGATTTCGAAATAAGGGTGTGTCTGTTTCGACTTGGCGGATCGAAGGAGCAAGAATCCCCCTCGAGCTTTGTTACCCCGTTTCTATTTGCTTTGCCTTTGTCCTCTCTCCTTACGATCAATCCGGGTGTCGGTTGCTCTCGACTCTTGGCGAGGTCTTTTCAGATATTTAAAGTAGCTTGCACGATGTTCAGGGTCGACGACCTGAGACGTAAGTTAGAGGGGTGGTCCGGGCATAACGGACCGGCGGGCTGGAACGGGGTGGAGCGGGATTAAACTCGCCCCCGTGCACGATGCCGCTGATAGCGAACACTTTATGTATTACGATAACTGCTCGTGCAACGGGGAACTGAGCTTAAATTTTCGACGCGTCGATGCCTGCTTCCTTCGAGACAGAAGGGTGAGAACAATCGCACGTAGCATTCCGATCTACGTATCGTTTAGAAAAAAAAAAATGAACTGCGCTTTTCTTTGCCAAAAATAATTACTTAATTTCTGCTTTTCCTTTTGTTTTTTTTTTTTTTTTGTTTTTTTCTAGACAGTCTGCCTGAATTCTAAACAAAAAATGAATGTAGCAACTCGTCGATTTATTGATTGAATAAGTATCGAAAGGCGAGCCTCGAACATCTAATTCCGGGGGCTAGAAAATAAAATTACGGTGTGGTAACTTTCAGAAAGGAGGAAGGCACTGACCGCCCAAAGTGTTCTTGGAAGGAACGCTTTCTGTATCTACGGAGGCCACGCAATAGCGCGACATCACCCCGGCAATGACAATAATCGTAAATAACCGCCATAAAAGATCGTCCAAAATAACAGACGACTCCAACTTCGTCGAAAGTGTATTCTGATAAAAGGGGATGAACTATGAAACTGTACTGGAGGAAATGAGAATAAAGTATAGCGAGAACGAGCGAGGAGGGGTAGAAGGGTGGAGCGAGGGAAAAAAGGAGTCGGCAGAGTCGGTCTTTGGCAGGGGTTGGGAAGGGAGGAGGGTAGGAAACCGGGCTGGAACCGATAGACGAGATTATAAATCCCGCTGGGTAATTGCAAATGAAAGGATGACATAAATCCTCGATTATTTGCGATAATCGGGGGAACGATAGTCGCGAATGAGGCTACAGCGTCGTAAATCACTCTGACCGCTACTGGACATTGCTCTCTCTGTATCTCGATATTTAATCGACAAGTTTTACCATGCTCGGTAAAAGTGTACACGTTGGTTACATTGAGTAGTAGCGACTGTATTTGCTCCAATTTGTGTCTCGAGAGCATCTTCTTCCTAGTACGGTGGCTACAAAAAGCGTTCTACCTATCATAGCACACTGATTAATCAGATATACAAATGTGTGTAGAATTTCGCGTTTCGTGTGACTGCAGAGGAATTCGAAAAATAAAACGTACAAGCTGGAATATTCTTGCAATCGTAATATTCATCGAGCTTTAGAACCTCTCCTCGATCCTAATGTTCCCTGAACCCTGGCATTCCTCGAGCCCCGAGACATTTTTCAAATCTTCCGGCACTCTTCGAGCAAGAATCGTGACACGTCTCTCTAGTTTCACTATTCCTTCAACTTGGACGGTATTTCTGAAATCTCGGTATTATTCGAACTTCTTTTTTTTTTTTTTAATTTTTAGAATCNTTTATAAAATCAACAGCTAACTCTTGATATTCCTCGGAGCACTTTTCAATTGGGAAAAACCCTCGTCCGAACGTTACATTTCACGAAATCTTCCCGAGTCGCTCTTCCTCTATTGTGCCCATTTTATCCATTCTGCAGAATCTCTCCAATCCCCGAAAGCTCTATTCAAACCAGCACCAAGTATCAACGCTTTGATCGAAATTAATTCGCTCGATCAGATCGTCTACTAAACATCGTCGTCCATAAAATGTTGAGCCGCGCAGGTATAATTTATAACCGGGTGATCTCTCAAAGAAACACGGCGTTGGCTCGTGATCGTGAAGTGTGACTCTCCTAAAGACGTCGCAATAACGTTAATGCTCAGCGTCGTCTGAAAGCTGATTTACGCGAAGCCGCGTCAATCCACGGTGGCTTCCGGTCGTCCGGGGCTAAGCTCGGACCCTGTGTATCACGAGGAAGAACGAGGGGTGAGTTTATCCGGGCCCCGGGTGGCTTATGGCCGAGCAATATTCACGTTGGACTCGAGGTTGTCCATTGATCGACGTCGATGAAAGAGAGAGCTACTCGGACACTGCTATCCCACATAATGCACGTACATCGAAATATTTACGAGGCGGACGGATGAAAATCGACGTTCACACGTCCAAACGTATTTTATTCCATGTCACATTACTAAGAATCTCGTATAATTACGTGGACGCGTAATGCAACGTTTGACGAGTACACTCATGTATTATCATTGAGTTACGAAAATACGAGCAGAGATTTTGAATATATAGAATATATAGTCAAACAAATACGTAATAATTTCGTATATATATTTAATAACGCATAGTTGATATTATTCGACAAAAGTGCTTCATGTGCTTGTGACGTGCAGCGATGTATATACATACTGAGATAGATACGTAGTCACGTAGGCGAATCGATTCGATGGTCGAGTGCCGCTTATTTCGTATCGAGCTTCGCAGGAAAACGTCCTTCGACGGGGGCAGAGGAAGTGGCTAGTTTGGAAATGACGAATCGAGTGCCGGTGATATTGGAATCGTAGCCGAGATTTCAGAGTTTCGGGGACTTTGGAACAGTTATATGAGCTCTTGCCGCAGTTTGAAATTGTTAGCACGTACATTCCTGGGCAACGCGCGTCGCGTGTAATTTAAGGTCATTTCCGGATATGAAGAAATATTGAATTTTTTTGTTTTTTTCCTCCGGAGACACACAATGTGTCGTTTCGCAATTGGAAATGAAATTGCGAATGCTTCTATTAACTATTCTGTCGCTTGCAGTGTGAGGGGGGTCAATGGAGTCGTGACAGCGGGGAAATAATCTTCTTCTTTCTCCCCCTGTTGCAGTAATTACTCTCGCCCACTCGTCGTGTTGTACGTTAGTGACAACGATGATGAAGCAACAAGGAGCCTCGTAAAATTTTATGTTACACGGGATAACGTGATATCGAGCTAATATATAAAATGTGTCGTTAATCATTGGAGGATCCTATCCATTGTAATAACTTTGAGAAATATTGCGAAAGGTCTCGCCGTGCAGTGTTTAAACTTTACGTTCTGTAACTAAACTATGGTCGAACTTCCATTGTGATATATATTTGGTGCGAAAGTTAGCTGAACGATGAAAAATTAATTTCCAAGCCTGTTGGTTTAGAAATCAATCTCCCCGGTGAGAATTTCCGTACGCTTCCGGTAGATCGTCGTTCGTCGTTTCGTTGTTTCTTTCTCTTCGCCTGAAATCTTTGACCTCTTGTTGAGAGATCTCGTTCGAATGTGCAGTTATATAAAATTCGCGAAGAGATCCACAAATTGTTTCTCCAAACAAGAATCTGAAATTCAGCGGGCTGAGGGAGGCGAAGTTTCCGCGATAAACCATCGCATGCACGAAATCCACTCGCGAAGAAAAGAGGGAAAACAAACCGAATCTAACCCCCCTTTGCTCCGGTTAACGAAACGATACCTGGGTCAATCACTATTCGACAATTCGTCGATGCTATATATACACCTGCAATAGCGCAAACACGCTCGAGCTGAAGCGTTTTTCGACCTCTCGAAAGGTTGATGGCTCTGCGACGGATATGCACGCCGGTTTACGAGCCGTTTTATTGCGACAGTTTGGCCGTGGTCTCATTCGAATGAAAAAAAAAAAAAGGAAAAAAGGGAAAAAAGAAGGAGCGGGGAGGGGAAAAACGAATGGAAAAAAGTGGAAGAAAGGGGTGAGCCAGTCGCCACTTGAATTCGGTAAATTGGCAGGTGATAATGGCGTCGTTATCCGCGGAAAAAGTTCCGCCAAAGCGAGTGTCCGCGTCGTGCTAGGGGCTTCTGGCCAAATCGAACGCGATGGTCGCTCGTTGAGGAACGGATTAAAGCTGTCAGGTAAAATGGCCGTGGCCACAAGGGCGAAGAGCTATTTTTACCGGGGATACCAGCCTTTGCATGAAAACTTCGATTAATTTTATGTGGTCCCGTCGACTTTATTATTAATTTCATTTTATATTAACAACGGCAAACATCGATAACTCTCTGTATCGTTTGCACTCTTAAAAAGGAAGGATGATTTTGACGTGTTAATGATGGGAAAATTTTTGAAGGGAAGCAAGGGAAAAAACGAATTGAAAAGATGAGAGTAATGAAAGATAATATTTGACTCTCTGTATCGTTTGCACTCTTAAAAAGGAAGGATGATTTTGACGTGTTAATGATGGGAAAATTTTTGAAGGGAAGCAAGGGAAAAAACGAATTGAAAAGATGAGAGTAATGAAAGATAATATTTGGTCGATATAAATTTTTGCATTGTCAGAAATTAAAATGAAAATATGGGAAAAGCAGCAGATATAAACTGATTGCAAACGGACATCGAGCTAAAAAATTTAAACGATTTCAAATTGACTACTTTTATTTC
>NIPQ01032612.1:0-10857 GCA_002806875.1 Lepidotrigona ventralis hoosana
CGTGTTTATTAAAATAATGACAGGATGGCGGGGCGCACTGAATCAATATAAAGCAGCGTCCCGGCGAGGAAAGAGAGAAAACGAGCGGGGAACAAACGAGCCTCTCTCGGCTGTGTCACGCAACACAGAGAGAGAGAGAGAGAGAGAGGAGGGTGGCGTTCTTTCTTTTTTTTCTCTTTCTTCTTCTTTTTTTTTCGTTCAGAGCTTTTCAAGCGAGGTCCACGGCCGCGCCTGCAACGAGACGTGGATCTCTTGCATCACATCCGCTTACGTTCGTCATGCTGCCCGAAAAAGGTTCGCGAGGTATGCCAACTGCGCGCACGCTGCCTACACTAACAGATCTAGGACCGAGATTGCGACCCATTCACGAGATAATACTCGTGCATCATCTTCGTGCTTTGCTCGTTAGTCGCGGTTGTGCCCTGTGGATTACGCTGACAACCGTTTGCAGGCCTTACTGCTGCTGCTGCTGCTGCTGTGAATCCCGAATCCACTTTCGCGATCGAACGTTCCGCGACTCGTAATACCGGCGAAAAATTTTCGAATCCATTTGCCAATTGTTGCAGGGCGTGTGAAAGGATAACTAGCGCAATTCTAGTGAAAGGGCAAAAAGAAGGAATCAAATTTTATTGCGAGAGCCTTCGTCCTTTGAGAAAGTTTGAAAATTTGTTGGACATGGCAGAAAAGAATAATTAAGATGAATATAAAGAACGTGCATCAATTTTTAACAAAATGTATTCAAAGCCTATTTCCTCGAAAATGAAACGAAAGCATCTTATTCACTGATTTTTACGAGGATAATAGGAAATTAACTAGATTCAAATATACTTGACAAATTTTTCGAAAGTTTTTTTTCACATAAAATCCTATTCAGTAGCATCAGTATTTTATTATTATTCGTAAGGACCAAATAATGATAAATACTCGAGTCCTTAATTTTGATTCCAGAGAAATTTCACACGTCAGACAATTACTTTCGTCATGGTCGATTCGCTGTTATTCGCGGTCTTTTTTTTTTATTTACGCGCGGTCTGCAGCATGCAATGGCTGCTCGTTTCAGTATGATAGTTTTATGTACACTCGGGAGAAGATAAGCGCCTACATACGAATGGACAAGATGGCAGAGACTAAAGGACAGTATCGCTGGAGATCGCGTAGCTGGCGTTCGTGTAGTTTCGCTGATCTAAGCTCGAATCGCTGTGTTCCAGGAGTTACGTGGATCCTGCTCGAAAACGTGATCCCCGCTGCATACAACTCCGTTAGTCTTGCTCGGACCAACGTTCAGCATGATTCCTGCGCGTTCTATTTCCTGATGCCTATTTCCAGGTTCTCATCTTTTTACGAATAGATATGTCAAGACATCTCTTGTGATTTTGAAGAATATCTGCCAAAAGCGTCTATCAATAAAAAGTCGCTAATTCTTCAGCTAAAGATCACTCGACTGCTTCCCTTCGAAGAGAAGCTAACAGTTTGGACTGTTTCTTTTTATAATTTACATTTGGTGTTGTATACATTTGATGTTGTATAGTAGTATAATATTTGAACAGACGTGTAGAGTGAAAGCTGTAATAATGAATTTTTAAAGACAGTCGTTTGAGTCAATTGGAATAATTCACACAGATTCAGACTTCTTACTGTTTCTTACGAATGCTTAAAGCATGGCGGAGGATATTATTTTCCCAGAGATTGAAACTACGTATATTATACTTGTTCTAGAAAACTCGTAATCCACGTTGATGATTGCTTGAAACTCAAACGATATCACTATTAGTTGGAAAGGCATAATCAATAAAATTTATAATCGTGTTAAATACTATTTGAATGATTATTTCCAATGCCATGCCATTTTATTTGAAGCGATACTTTGTAAATAAATTGCTGGTAGACGATGGAGGGAAAAAAGGATGAAATCAATGGGAAGTCGGTTGCAGAATTTAAATAAATTTCCTTCGATTCGATTTAAAATTCCAATTGCAATTCAAACTTCAACCAGTTTCCTAGCCTTCCGTAATCCCGGAGAACTTATATTCGAGAGATAGACCTACATACGCTGGTCTATCAAATTCAAAACGATTAAAAATTCACGGTATCGTCGTTTCATCTTCGTTCCACGCGATCCATTTCCTGCAGCACACCCCCTGCTGGGTGTTCAAGTCCCTTCCCTGATGGTTTCGCGAGCCGTCACGAACTTCCGGCACCCTTATCAAGCCCCATTCTCAATCAACCCCGAGATACCAAGTCGACTGAAAGAAATAACAATTTCTGGAGCTGCTTGCTCCGTAGCAAAACCGGGTAACATAATCATCTCTCTCTCTCTCTCTCTCTCTCTCTTTCTCTCTGTGTCGCAGATTTTCCGTGTGTCGACTCCGGGCGAGATAAATTTTTTACTCCGCATTTCACTCGACTCGGGCCGAGCACGGAGAGCTCATGAAACGCAAATGGCCGGTGCTCGCGAGGCCGCCTCGCGATAAGTTTGCCCCGGCGTAGGCCTTGAAAAGGACTCGCTCTGCTACTCGCCAACTGTTCGCTCGTTGCTACTGCTGCTGCTGCTGCTGCTGCTACTCTGCAGCCGAGATCTAGGGGTGAGATTGCCGCCTCATTCAGCGTATAATGCGTGCAGGTTGCTCGTCCTCGAGCCGCACTCGTTAACTGCCGGGCAAACAGACCGACACACAGTCGTGCGAATCTGCTCTCCCTGCTTTCTGAATACCCATAGATAGCGATCTTCTCGCTTGTCGATGATTAATGTCTTTCCTGCATTCGACGAAACTGTTAACGACAGGCCTTTCGACCGCGATTTCGGTTACGTTTGACGTCCGATTTGACAGATTTCCACGGAGATGGCCTCTCATTCGCCGTTTCAGCATCCGCGCCGCATCCAACTTCCCGATCGAAGCGATTAATCTCGACACCCCGGATCTTTGCCACACAAATACAAATGCTGGCGCGTCTCGTTGCAGGCACTTGTGGCAAGTTGAGCAAAATCTCATTAGGCGGAACAATAGCGGCGCGCAGCGATAAGTTCCGATTAATCAGAATATTCCGCAGTATAGATCCGCGCCGATCGTCTCTCGTTGGCCCCGATTACGCTTTAACGTGCGCCAGCACGAGGAATCCCTGCCGGCCAACATGAACAAACCAGTGTTTGCACGCGATACACGAAAACCTGTTGAATTGCGTTTCGAATAAGTTTGTTTCGAAACTCATACAGGCCGGCTGGAGCGGATGGAGGAGGAGGAGGAGGAGGGGGCAATCAATATGTAACGGGCGCAAGTTTGTTTCGACGTGTTCCGACGATGGCCACGCCACCGCCAAAACGGTCGAGTTACTTTCCACTTGGCCGACGTAATTAGTTCGGTCAGAATGTAATAAACACTTCTCTGGCCGGCCGCTGCGTTTGTTTTCGTCGGACAATAGGCGAGTGATAGTTTCGGCTCTGAATTTCCTCTCTGTCGGCCGCGCGGGGGGAGGCATGGCAAAAATTCGCCGGTGGTTGTGGTTTATCGCATTGTCGCAGAAAATTAATCGTTTCGTCGCGTCGTGTTTATTCGCCTTCAGGATGTTTGCATGCTCGAAAGTGAAATGTTCGGAAGGATATTTCGATCATTTTCAAGAAATTCCGGGAACTTTCGTTTTTTTTTTTCTTTTTTTTGGAAACTTTTAGAGTTCTTTCGTATTATTGATAAGAAGGAAATGTAGGAAATTTTTCTTCTCTTTGAAAGAAGTGATTAGGAAATTTTTAAATTTCTAATCTTCGATCTTTCTTTTTGTTTCAGGTAAGTTTCCTGGTCGATGCCAACGAACGATCCCGCAGAAATCGTAAGAATTCGTAACGGACAAGGTGGGAAGAAAAATTGAAAATTGAAAAATGGCAAAAAAGTTTCTTAACCGTTTAACACTAGGGATGCGTGCGTTCTAACAGCGACTTTATGATTCTGAACACGTGGATTTTATGTAATTTTCATATCAGGTTCCACTAACATTTCATTTATCATAGTTGGGGCGTCAGTGTGAGTCTAAATAATCAAATGACAAAACTAACTGTTTGAAACGTTATTCGAAATATAAATATCACGTATATAGACATGTACGCGTCTAGAATCATAAAGTCGCTGTTAGCACGCGTCCACAATGTCAAATGATTAAAAAACTTTTTCGCCATTTTTCAAAAGAACTATTAGGTTGATGATTCCTTATAAAAGTGATGATCATGATGAGTAGAGTACAATACAAAAAAAATATTTTTGAAATTCAAGGTCAAAGTAAATTTTACGGCAGATTCTTTACACATTTTCCCCACCAAATCGAAGAATCTATAATAGATAAATCAAACGTTCATCTCACGATAAATCAATTTTTCTTCTCAAACTCTGTACAATTTTTTTCGTAGACCTCGTACAGAGAGGTTCCTCCGTAGGCAGGAACAATTCTCGCGCCAATTGTTGGAAATATTCTCTCCAACTGCGGAGAGCGGAGACAATCGTAGATAAAAGTTTTAGTGGCGCCATAAAGGTTTATCGCCGTCATGACCGCGGCCAGTCGGGTTAGTTTATTTCAATTGCCGTCGATTCCATTTCGCCCGTGTTCGCTGTTAATCCGCCATATTAGCCCCGGCCAATTATTTCGCTCGTCAGATTCCACTCGCTTCCCCTCTCTCTCTCTCTTTCTCTTTCTCTGTCCGTCCCTTTTCGAATTCTTCGTGCAAATATACGCGCGCGGGACGATAAGCATCGGTAACGCGTGTTACTCGCGATTCAAACAAGTTCGGAGCGTGCGTACAGACTAAATCGAAGAATTAGTTGGAACCGCGCGGCGCGGCGCAGCGTTTCGATTCGATTCGATTCGATTTGATTTCGTTTCGTTTCGTTTCACGAGCCAACGTAGAGACGCTTAATAAAGGGGAATGTTTGTGTCGGTCGGCGATTAAATTTCGCGTCTTCTCGTTTCCTTCGGTCAAATTTTGCGAATAAAATTGGAAATTTGTTTCGCTTTCTTTATTCTTCGATTCTCATTAGATTGACAGAAAAAAAAATAATAATAATAATAACAAAAGAAAAATGAAACGAAAATATATATATCTGTCTCTTTGTTTTCGCGCGATGAATGAAATTCGAGAACGAGAGAATCTTTTAAATTTGAATTTCAATTGCGAAAATTCAGAGGCATCTGCGGTCTGTTGGCCAACGAGACACGAGATTGACCGAATAAACGATTAAAATAATAATTATTATTTTATAACAACAACAATTATATATCGTTGCTCTGCGTAATTGTAATAACAACTATTGACATTAATATCGCGAATGTTGTAATAATAAATGTAATAAATGCGTAATTACCGCGAGAATATAAATATCTAATAATAAATAATAATTATCATTGCAATTACTGCTTTTAATATAGAACTCAATTACCGAATCGTTGTTCAACGCGTCCACCGGCGCGTTGTGAACGTTTCGTTCACTTTGACAAATAAACATTTCGCGCGGAAGAGATTCATACGGTTTCGGGGAAAGAGAGAGAAAGAGGAGCCGCTTTAATCATCGGCGTACGCAGAATGCGAACGAACGAACGATCGTTACCGCGATTCATCGAGGTATAACGCGAGCCAGCAGAAGCGCGCGATTTTACCCGTACGATGTAGAACGTACGGGCAGAGCCTATGCTTTCCGGGCGGAACGCGCCCGATGGAAAAGCTTTCTTCCGGTTGCCTGATCCCGAATTTTCGGCCGTCGTTTAACGACTAATCGCGCGCTTGTCGTTCGAGCACTTTGAAATAGGAATCGGAGTGTTCGCCTCTTTCTCAACATCGGTCGCCCGGAGGGAAAACGAGCCAGCGAACACGGCTAATGGATTCGCCGGGCGATCGTGCTCTCGTACAGGCCGATTCAAATGAAATGTGCCCCATTTCTCAGTCGTTGTGTATCTCTGCGATCGAATCTTTACAACTTTCGGTGAAGTTTGTCGGTGAGCTCGCGTTGTACGCGCCGTACTCTTCTTATTTAACATCTTGCAATTAACTGTGGTGCCGCTTTTAAAACTGTGCACTTACGTTGCGTCGCGATGACGATTATTACTCGTCAAGCACAAAGCAACTGCTATAAAGTTAATTAAATTGCAAGGAAACGACATTTAGTTTCTTTTTTCTTTTCTTTTCTGAAAAATCAATAGTTTTATTGTTTAACTTCATTAATATTGATTAATAATAAACAATGTTAATAGCAAGATAGAAATATTTAGAAATGATGTAAGAAGAACTGGTCAACTCTAGTCTCAAAGTATTCTAAAATGTCTGAGATTTACGAATATGTTTTATTTTCCTCAAATAGAATTTAATTTATACTCGTCATTCACAGCTAATTGTAAGTAGGCGAAACTTGTGTCGAAGAAATGACTGGATTTTACAAAGAATCGTTCAAACCTCTTAAAATTCTTCTGATATTGTAATTAATTTGGGAGCTGCTTGGATAAAAATCCCTTTAACCCCTTAAACGCGGACCATAACGAGTGACCATAACCAATAATTCGTCGCTTTCTTTTTTTAAACTCGTCGGTATGATATCACTGGATAAAAATTATTAAGAAGTAATAAATTTATTATTTACTTTGACTGCGTTATATTTAAATATGCTTAAAAACTGAGAAAATATTGCAATTTTGGGATAAAGAACTCTCGACGTGCGTGGCAAGAGGTTAAGTATCACAATAGTGTTGAACGAATTAATATCAAATGACAGTAGAACAATAATATTAAATGAATGAAATTAAAGATGAGATTTTGATTGCACGTCGTTTTAAGTAATTTTCGTCAGTGCAAGTACATAATAAAGAGTGATAATATCCTACGGACGATTTATGAATCAGCCTGTAGCCGCGCACACCGATGAACAGGAAGATAATGTTTGTTGCGTGGGTGCGGCGTGATACATAGCAATGGCGCGGAGGGGAAGGGAGCCGGCCCATGGCCCGCAGGGCGGCCGAAAATCCGCAGGAATTAACACAACTGAATTTCAAGTGGCCGCGCCGAGTTTCGCCTCGAAGCGTTTCCATTCGGCCTGTTTCGTTCGGAATCTTGATTATACGACGCGGTGCCGACGCAGTTTTAACGAATGTTGTCGCCTCCTCCCTCTACACCGACGTGAAATTCGCTCCAAAACAAGTGACAAGTCATTGATATCGCCTCGATTGAATTCGGCCCGAGATTGAGATTTATTTTCAATGATTTGCATCGCCGAGGCCAAGATATTTAAAGATAAATCGAAACTGGGAAGATGTAGGTAACTTTGAGAAATCATTGATTCAAAATTAAAGAAAAAATATCTCGATTCTTTCGAGCTTCGATTCTCTGTACGTGACTGATATAACGAATTTTACAGCGTCCTTTATTCGCTTGTAATTAAATGTGAAACTTCTGTCGTTTGAATGTCGATTGTCAACGCTATTACTAAATATAATCCCGTGAATTATTAAAAGCGTACAGCTGTAACGCAACGTTGAACCGTCTGATAACGTCACTGTGCCAAGTCGTCTTTCTCTCTTTGCGTTTCGAGTATGCCGAGTTGCCAACAGCGATACTTCTCTTTAGAGACGAGACGTCACACTCGCGATGCAAACTAATTTCGGCCAACCGTGGAGATCCGGAGGATCGCGGTTGAAAATAGCGGCTGATTCTTAGTTAGAGTCGTGTTTCGTTAGCGATGTGGGTCAGATTTGTTTTTGCGATGCGAGAATTTTTCTTTTTTTCCTCTTTTTTAGAAGATTTATCGTAACAAACCTATAGAACGTACAGAAGAATAATAACAATATAGATACAATCGATTTAGATTGCTTCTCGTAAAATATGACATATATATATATATATATATATATATATATATATATATATATTTCTTACGAATGTTGAATGTTTTCTTGGAATGTCTTTCTGACAACAAATAGTACGTATCTCCGATATCTGTTCAATCAGAGAATAACTTTATTATATAGTCGACGCAGATATCGATAGTTCTCTGGCAACAGTAGGCGTGTCTCGTGATCGTAACGCAAGACCAGACTGGTTTCCTTGTCCACGGATTTCCAAGTGACAGAAAGCTTGATAAATCTCCTTACAACCGCGTACAAGCTGTACCGAGCGTTCTTTCCCTACGAACATTTTCCCAAGTTGAAATTAATTAGTCGGTTCGGCCAGATATCTCCGACTCAGAGGGAGGGAGGTGGGAAGAGAGAGATTTTTCTATAAATACAGGTTGGGCTAGTTGGTTCCAGTAATTTTCATCGCGATACAGCACCTATCTGGAAGCATTTCTCAACTCTTTTAACATTTTAGAGGGCATGCTAATTGATTTTTCCATAGGAACGAGGCTCATTAGTTTACTGCTGCAGCAAATCATGCTACCCGACCATTCCGTGTATAATGGCTGCCATTAATATCGCTCCGTCAGTAAATCGTGCTAATAGATTCCTTTCTGAGAAACCTACCACACGTGACGTTAATTCATGTTTCCATAGAAGTCGTTCTCATTCATTTCTCTCGCCGAGACGCTGGAACGTGTCGCTTTCCTTATACCGATTGATTATTTTCTCACAGCGTGTCTCACGGTGTTCCTTGCTGCGAGACAAGCATAAATCCAATCATAAATCCAATCTGCTCCGTTTCGAGTCAAGCTTTGTGTCTCCATCGCGTTAAACTGTCGACAATTGTGCTCAATTAGCGAAGAACGCATAATGACTGCGCCAATGACGAAAGAAATTGTAATTTCGCGAAAGAAACTTTTCGTAACTAGATTCACCGTCATTTTGAAGATCCGAGTATCCTCTTTGCAACGATCCCTGGATTACTTGTTGAAAGATATTTTTTCACCATTTGACTGGACGCTGAGTATTAGGATTAAACGAGAAAAATCCAAGAAGAACCTAACCCCAATGTTCCAAGTTCGATGAAACGGTGAAAACAAAAAAAAAAAAAAATTGTACTGCAAGTTTTGAGTGGGTCGTTGTAAAGAGAAAATCTTAATCTTAATCGAGAGCGTACTAAATTTAATTTTTACAATTTTCGAAAAGAAAATATCTTCACTTCGATTAAAATCATCTTCGAGGGGAGCGAATTCAAAGCTTGGAAGCTTCGCGCTTTGAAGTGAAAGCAAACGATCGACAATTTTTCATTGGCGCAATTACGCTCTTCGTTGTAACTTACACAAGTGAGAAGATTACGAAGAAAATACAGCCTCGTCGAGCTCTTAAACGGACAAACGAGGGACATGAATTTCCCAGATGTTTCCCGAGAAACTTCTCGCGGCAAACACTCTGCATAATTTAATCCGATGTCCAATTTCCTCTCATCGATTAGGTACTCCAATCTCGCCGGAACATCCGGTCAATCCTTGCCTCGCCCTTCGACCCAGATCCCGGACCTCCTCGCGGAAGACCTCACGTGATTTCCCCTAATCCGCGTAATGGACATCAAGCCAGAACCGCTAATGGGAATTAAGCAATTTCTTTCACGGAGCAGCTGCCATCCAACGCTCGAGTGCAACGTGGTTGCACAATGCCCAAGTGATTCAGCTCCTCGCGTTAACCTTTTTTTCCCTTCGTTACGTAAAGATAGCCTTTCTACAGGGTGAAAAGAAAAGTTTGTCCATGGCGATAGCCAATGAATCAATCACTGATGAATGATATCCAATTATGATAGCTAATCATAAATGAATTCTATACCTTCTATTTGATGGAAATACGTGTAAAACAAGCCTGCCGTAAAATTGATCTTGATCTTGAATTTTCAAGGTTAAAATTTTTTTTGCATTGTATTCTACTCGTCACAAAAGTAAAATTTTCTCGGGGAACCATAGGTCGCAACCTAATAGTTGTCTTGAGAAAAGTTTTTTTTCTTTATTTAACACTGCGGACGCGTGCCTGCTAACAGCGACTTTATGTTTATATTTCGAATAATGTTAACAGTTAGTTTTTATCATTTGATTATTTAGACTCACACTGACAAAATCAAATATTAGTGAAACCTAATACGTAAAATTACGTAAAATAGACATGGACGCTTCCACAACCATAAAGTCGCTGTTAGAACGCACGCATGCGCAGCGTTAAATAATCGAGAAACTTTTTTTCAAGAGAACTATTAGGTTGCGACTTATGGTCCCTTGGAAAAGTTTTACTTTCGACTAGAATACAATGCAAGAAAAAAAAAATTTTTGCCAGCGACAATTTTTATTCCTTTCACGTACCTCCGTCAAATCGAAAGCATAGAAATCTATGATAAACTTTTCTCTCCGCTCTGTACGATCCCAGCTGGTTCTTACTTTCCACGTTCGATTCTCTAATTCTAAGTCTAAATGTCGCGTACACGCAGATCTAGGACTAGAATAGAATGCAAGAAAAAAAAAAAATTTTTGGTCAAGGTCAATTTTTGCCAGCGACAATTTTTATTCCTTTCACGTACCTCCGTCAAATCGAAAGCATAAAAATCTATGATAAACTTTTCTCTCTGCTCTGTACGATCCCAGCTGGTTCTTACTTTCCACGTTCGATTCTCTAATTGTAAGTCTAAATGTCGCGTACACGCAGATCCAGTTACGTTTGGTTCCATGCGATTATGCGAGGCATTGTCCACGAACCGGTACCCCGGCGATCGCGGTTTCCAGCGTTATTTGCTCGTGCATTGTCGGCGAATTGCCGTGGCGACCTTTTCCGAGTGTCTGGCGAGCGGGAAAGGGGGCCGCAATATGTCAGACACAGGCGAACGAGCAGCGCCCCGTTGAATGAAGTCGTTGATTGGACGCTCGCCGTAAGTGGACGACGCTTCTTTTTTCTTCTCTTTCTTTTTCCTTTTTTTTTTTTTTCTCTCCC
>NIPQ01032628.1:0-11776 GCA_002806875.1 Lepidotrigona ventralis hoosana
CGATTAATCATCTCTGCCGGATAGCGGCTAGTGAAAGGAAACTAATAAACCGAAATGGGGTTGTGGTAACGATTAATTTTAATCTTTTTTTTTTTTCTCCCCTCCAGCTAACCCTGTACCTCTGTATTCCGATTGGAAGCCTCGGTCTTCCGTGTCCCAATAACGCGACAAATCGATACACACACACACGGATTCGATTGCACGTGGCCAAGTTGCAAGCGAATTTTCAACATTTTCTGCCAGTAACCGTACGTCGATAGTTTCGCCGTCGATTAATCACTTCTTTCAATTAAACAACCGACGAAAGTTAATAAACCGAAAAATGGCCCCGTGTTACAGCCATCAATTTGAATTTGTCAGTGGCCCGCCAACCGTTTAAATACCCTATCGTCAGGTAACTGTGCAAGTCGATCGACTCCGATGTCCGCTCGATTATTACGTCTGGCAAATAAATTGAAATAAATTAACTGGCACCCACCACGTCCCGGCGATTGTTGTTTCCCTGTATCGCGTGCAACTAACATGATTACTCGCGATTTAATTGTCGACCGATAGAACGGTCACCGTGGGTTGTAATTTTCATAATAACACCGGCCTGGTGTAATGATGATCGTTATTAGAATGATACGAGGGACGTTCGTTAATTTCCGACTGGTTCGATCGTGATTCGAAGCATTTTGGAAGATCAAATGGCCACTCGTGATCGGTCCTGTTTTTTCCTCAAGGAAATTTTTGATCAATTTTTCTCACTGATTCTCGATCAAATTTTTCTGACTGACGGTCGGTTTTCAGTGGGACAAGAACGATGTAATCTCATCGGCACCGAAAATTTCGAACGTATAATGCCATTTTTGATACACAAGTGACCGCGGAATAAAGCGGCTGGAAAATCGACGCTGCTATTAAAAGGTTTGCGCGTTAATAGACTGACGTAATGACAGCTCGTTGACAGGCTAGTTTCGCCTGTTGATCGTACGCATTCGATTTTAACGATTAATTTGTTTGCACGAGGAAACATCTGTGCCATCGGACGTTAGCCGCGGATGGAAGGTTCGCACGTTATTTACCGACAGAATTAATAGAATCGCTTAATCTCCTGACGCTCAGATTTTCTTCGAATATACACAAATATTTTCTTTCTTTCTTTATAGATAAATTCATATTTCGAGGATACTGTTTACATATTTTTTGCATTTTTAGCAATGTACCCTTTTTAACTGAACAGAGGGGAAGAATTGAAAGATAGAATGTAATTGGAAGTAGAATTTATCTTAAAAGTAAACAAAAACGATTTTCAAAGTGTAAGATATCATAAACATCGACGTGTGAGTAAAATGATTGTTTCGTACGGCAAAAATATAATTCGTTTGTTGTTAATAGGGAAACAATTGAGAAAATGCACAAACGCAAAGACTCGCCCTGCACGGAGGTAATTTCCTCGCCCGATCGCGAAGCAGTTTAATCATTATCCGAGAGTTGCGTGATCGTGCTCCGAGCGAGGAGGCGATACCCGGCATCAGCATGCTCGAAACGCGGAGCATTAATCGAATCGGCGCGGCGGCAGCTTCCAACGCCATCAGCGAGTGGAGATTTCGCAGCGCGATGCAGTCGCGGTCACGATGCGGCCGCGATAAGTATGGAAATTAATATGAAATCGGCGGCGGAGAGAAAGGCGGCGCGGCGCGTCTGCACGCAGGTAACGCGCACACGCGCGAGCGGAAGGGTGTCGGTTTGCAAGCCGACAGGAAAACACCAAAGGGGGAGGGAGAGAAGGGTCAGATCACCAGAGTGATTCATAACACGGGCGTCGCATAAATTGCGGGTGATATGTTGGCGCGCAATTAGGGTTTGCTAAATCGGCATTACTAATTAGATTTGGTGTACCGAGCTTGGCTGGCCGACCGAGCCGCCTCCTCCTCCTCCTCCTCCTCCTCGTTCTGCGTGTAATTGATTCGAGTTTCAAACTAATCTATACTCCCGGTTGCCTCTCGATGGTGATCGATAATCGTTCGCGACTGTTGCAGGCTTGTTGGAGACCGTCGCCGAGACCTCGTCGTTGTCGTCGTACCGGCTGGTGTAAGAGCTCTCAGGGGGAATCAGCGTCGAAAAATCACGCTGGAAATGGGAACGTCGTGGAATCAACGTAAGCCCTGTTCACGGAGTCTAAGGATGGTTCATGGCTCTGCCGCCAAGTAGGAAAAGTGTTGCGAGATGTTTAGTAGATCTCACTACTAAACATTGCTTTTCGTTTAACGTGAAAATGACAAACCTGTTTCTCTTTGGAATCCATTGGATCATCTTTTCTATATATTTCGAAATATCCATGAAAGATTCACTGGTGTTAATAATCGAGCTGTCCGCAGTATGGATCTCGTCCTCCAGCCTGATCTACAAGTTTCGTCCTTAAATCTCTCGCGAGCAGCACCGATCCGTTAAACACATCACGCTATTAATAAGCGAATGGTTGTTGATCAAACGTCTCGCTCGATTTACTGTTTCGTAAACGTTCGATAGCTCAGAGGTCCCACGGCACCGATCTACCCAGAAATTCAACCTCACGCCGCAAAAGGCTCGGTTTACTAAATATTTGATGGCGGTCGATTATCGTGTATCGTTACTATCATCGATTAATTTCGCTAACTAAGGGGATAGTCTGTAAGTGAAGTGTCTACTGCTTCTAACGACAGCGCCGTGGGACGTAAGGAACCCTGGTACTTTGTCAAATCTCGGTTTGAAGATGGGTTAAATCGCACCCTTCGTTACCGATCCCTTTCGTCGACTCGCACGAGCACGGTGGAGACTCGTTTAACACCTCGAGAAGCATGGGAACAACGAATTTTCGCGAATTAAATCAACTTGCAATCTAGCAAGGAAGAACAGGAACACAGTCGTGCATTGCAAAGTCGGTTCATCATTCACGAATACACACGGCCAATAAACCGGACAATAAACCGGCTGGCTATCGCGTAGATCTCGAGACGTAAATAATGTTGATGCTCATTTCCCTGCTTAATAAATAGCTTTTCTGGATTGTTCGTTGTTCATTAAACACCCCGCGTCCGTTTTTGCACCTTCATAGCTCGGGCTGTAATTAGCCCTTCTCAAGGAACGCTTTATCAAACCATTAACCTCCCTCATAGTGGAAGCAAATTAATTTTCGCGATATCCATCCTCCTTACAAATTTCCGCGCCGAGATAGATCGACAAAAATAAATCAATCCGTGAGATTGGTCTAACTTATTTATATATATATAGATGATAGTATATTTTGCGAACTCGTGCAGAGTAATTAACGACAACGTCGCCGATCTAACCGGTGGCCGCCGATCTAATCGAGAGCCAGTGGCGTTGTTCGATTCGCGTCGTCCGTTATCGTGCTCGGAGATCGTTGCGAGCTTTCGAAACGCGAGACAGGAGACAAAGAACCGGCTGGAGACGCTTTAAAAATGTCGGTCGTTACCAGTACAAGGCGAGCCAGCCTTGTAAACAGATTATACGTACGAAACTGTTGATAATTTATGTGGCTGGAGACCGAGCAGACCGTGTCCCGCAGCCGGAGAGACGCAGGATAAAAATTGTTCTCCGGGGCAATTGCCGGGCAGGAAAGTTTCCCCGCGGTTTCTTTGCTTCCCGGTATGCATTACCCGGGGCGAAAACTTCTCGACTACGTCGTCGCCGGGGCGACACATCGCGATGCGCTATCGCGAAATTATTAAGCGTTTCGGTGGAAAGTTCGGCCGGATATTACACGGGACGACGGCTGAACTCTCGTCGCGGGCCGTGGCGAAACCTCATCGAAATTTTCGCGTTCACGCGAATTTTTCCCTGTTTACAGAATCAGCGCCAACGTGGAATATTTTTGCTGAAAGCGCGCTTTAAATCTTCCTTTCGTCTTCTCTTTTCCTTTCTTCTCGCAGTTTTGAAACGCAGCGCGTTTAAACAGCCCTCCAGTCCTCGGTGTGTTTATTTCGGGATAAATAAATATTTACCCTCGCTAAAAGTTTCGTCTGTTGAATACACTTTTCATTTGGATATAGTAGATCATCTCGATTTTTTAACTCTTTAATCCGCATGAATTCAGTGTTGTTGACAGACGTTGGACACGTCCCGTTTGGTTGTCAGCAACGGCCCGAAAGCAGGCAAGAGGTGTTATCGTTCGTAATAATATATCAATTTTCGAAAGCTGGAGAACGCGCGAGAAGCTGTCGCTGCCGTTTAACATGATTACAGCCGGCAGATTATAAACGTCAAACGACGTATAAAGCGTTTCTTTTTCGGCGATGCACGTACATCCTGTACATCCCGAGCATATGCGACCCGATCACAGGCCACGCGAACATGCCGAAGGGATTTTCGATAATATCTGAATTTATAGTGCTGCGAACAGACATCCTCGTTTATGGGCCGGGCTTTTAACAATCGCGGGCTCGCATCCCGCTTGAAAAATGCATTGCCGGATCGAAACGCGATTTTTCGGCCGGATCCGGCTCAATGTCGTGGAAATTGTATAAATAAATTGTAACCAAGTGTTGCATTATATTATGTTCTTATCAAATCAATCAATCTTATCAAATCAATTATGAAATAGCATTCCAATCGAACGGAGACGAATGGTTGTGCCAATATGAGACTGAGTTTCAAGAAATGACTGACGTATCGTTTCTGTATTGAAAGCACGGCGAGTAAAACAGAGAGAGAAGCTCTTGCCCTAAACAAATTTACGAAAATCTCGTCGGAAAGCGACGAACAAAAGCGATTATCTTCGCGGCGAGGTAAAGTACGTAATAAGCGATCCGATCGAACGCACGACGACACTCGACGACTTAAAGCGGACGGTTCGCCGATGAAAAGAGCAGTATCTATCCGATAAAGTCGTGGCTCGATCGGTGCGGTGCGGCCGAGCAAGAGGCTAAGGCGGGTAATGAACGGTAAATTTCAAAGTGAAACGTAATGAAATATTGGAAAAATTTAGAAGCACTTGTCTCGACGATAGCGATCGTAGTTTGAAAGCGATCTCGACTCCGGGCGCTCCGGTTCTTTCAGCCTTCTATCAGGGATAGAAAACGGAAAAGGGGAAAATGACGAAAGAGAGAAAGAACGGAGACAAGATCTGTTTCAGAAGGGAGGTTCTCGATGAGGCGTGCTCGTAATTACGACCGGCGTTTGAGCGACTGACAGGTGCTTGACGAGCAGAGCCAATAAAACCTTCGAGGGCCTCTATCCTCGCTGAACGACGTTGCGGGTTACGGATTCTTTCCCCGACCTTTTTATCCTCGTCTTCTGACTCCTCCCCGTCTTCCAAGCGTTCAAGATAGATCCTCTCGTACGACGCGGCGTACAGAGGGCAAATGGACCGGCTGAGAGTTATTAAAAAGTCGGCTACGCCGAAGGTTACCGCTGGAGGATCGATCAAGCTCGCTGAATTCGCTTCACGTGATAATACGAGGCGTTTTATCAACCAAGGAGATACGCTCCTGAGAAATTGTCTCCTTCTTTTTTTCTTTTTTTTCTCGCGGATGAAAAAAGAGTAGGATGGTACTTTGATTTTTCATTGGGTTACGTGTCGATTCGTCGTCGTAGGATTTTATCGAAGGATTAATATTTTAACCGCCGTACGATCGAGCAGATCGAGATATATACCTTCCTCGAGAAGACGGTAACCACGAGGTAAAGCGAGGCTCGTTGGTTTCTACGAAAAACTGTGCGAGGAATAAAAAGCAGTTCCCTTCCCCGAGGAGGTCTCCGTGTAATCACGAACGCGTTCGCGCGGAATGACGATCAGTTGACGTCCTCGGAGTGCCGATAAAAAACACGATTTGCGACGACTCCGCGGGCAGGAGAGACTCTCCGGAGAGACTTTCCTGCCGCTCCGTTCGTCTCGGATGATCCATTTCTACCCTCTCGACCTCGACCTCGACAGTGTTTATCGACAGAGTTTCAAAGAGTTTTTTTGAAAAAGATCGCCCGACGATCGGGGCAACTTTTCGAGGAATGCGTAAGACGCTTCCACCGACGTGTTGCGAAACATTATTTACGTGACGAACGCTCATCCATCGGCAAGCTGCCAACGACCGATTTATCATCCTGGTGGCTCTCCCGACAATGAGTATGCGGCAAGTCGAGCTAACTCGATAAATATTTAACGCGTTCAGCCAGCGCGCCCGGTTAATATCCTACCTTTCTCCCAAGTGGTATTTGTTCTTCAATCGCGGGAAGATGAATTTCTTGGAAATTCTTTCGACAAGCGAGTGGTATACGCAGCGCTGTTCTTTCAGCGACTATACAAAGCTGTTGCGCGCGCGTGTGCAAGGACGGAGCTCTATCTCGTACACACAATAGCTAATTGTTATCGTAGGCCTGATTAATCGACCAAGGAGCTATTCTGACATCCTGCGTCTGACTAAGTACGGTCTATACTACTTAGAGTCGACGCGCGTGCTGGCGGCAACAAGGCAATTAGTACGCATCTTGCAGCTGTCTGAGCAAGTACCGTCTGTTACTACCGTCTATTACTCCCTGTCTATTACCGCTCGTTGATTCAATCAAGATTTACTACTGTCCAAACACTCGATTGTGCGGTCACTTCGAAGCAAGTCAATTCAACTTTTTTTTTTTTTTTTTTTTTTCCCANTTGTCCCATAGCTAACTCTACTTTTAACGGAATTCAACAGAATGATTCTCGCCTTTCGGAAGACGATCTTCCTTCTCGCGTAAACGCAAGAAACCAACGAATCGAACGAATCGTCGCGAAGAATTAAAAAGAAAAGGAAAAAAATTCCAATTCCAAATCCGCCATCGATCCCACTTCTGGTAGCCAGATTATCCGGACGAACGGTCCGACAGACACATCATCATCGGCGGCTTCTTTGTCTCCGATGATTCTCTCCCAATGGAAATTAGATTAGGTTTGGAACGAAGGGAAAGAGCTGTGAAGAGCGTTCTCGGTAATTATAATCTCTTTCTACTTTTGCTTTTTGTACCTGGCCAATTATTTTAACAGTATTTCCCCCTTTTTCATCTCTCTTCGTTTTGGCTGTTTCACGTAAATGTAATTTACAATTACGAGGATATTCGTTATTTCCGTGAAGGAACGTCAGGACGAGGGCCAATCGCGTCAGACCAGTTAATTTCACGGCGATGCTGAGGAACGAAAGAACCACCTCAAACTTGATGTTTTTATGGCCGTGCTACCGATACTACAGGCCATTCATCTCTTGTTACCATTTTGCTCGTTCGTACGGGACGCAAGGAATTCGCGCTGCACGTGATTTCGTCTTCCAAGGCAAGGGGTTGCCTTATTCACCGATGGAAGCTACAAAGCGCATAAGGAAAATTGAGTTTCGAGTAGCTTCGCGTGGGCTGCGCGAGTCTCTCCTTCGGGGACTCCTTCGTCCTCCTCACCCTTCTTCCCTCATTTTCTTTCTTAAGTTTCGATTTTTCCCTTCGCCCCTCTCCGCGAGAGGTAAACTTCCTACGCGAGATGGAACTTTGACGACGGAGTTTCGAAGGACTCGATGGAGTTATTGGCCGTCGAGTGTACGAACTTTTAAGGATTTTGATAGTCAAATTCAGCCAAATTCTATACGCGAGTCGTCACTTGAGACCGCCTGCCGAAATTTCGGATCCCCGAAGCATCGAACGAGTTGATTGGCGTTAATTCGGTATATTATATTATCCAGAGTTTCGCTCTGCTTGTTACGTCTTCCGTTTAGAAGTTCCTTCTGAAAGACTCATAGTTCGCAAAATGTCGATTTTTGCCAAGTCTGCTTCCTTCTCTTGGAGAAGCAGACTTGATAATTCTGTAACGAACAGGCACGAGGAAAAAAGCTGGGCACGCTGTCGACGCATCGAGCTCGTCAAAGGATCCAGAGACAGTGACGTGGCTGCAGCCAAGGAAGAAAACTTTTTAATTAGTGGCCGAGCTAAGTAATTAATTACACGGTGATGCGTGCATCAAGGGATCGTTGGGACGAGAGCGGGGAATCTTCCTCTTCTCTTTTTCTCTCTCGTTATAACGCCGGCCGAGCGACTCTCGTCCACAATCTCCGCTTATTTTCATAACTTTCTCGCATATTTCGCGTTAAAGTAACGCCGGCGCGGGCAGGAAAAAAGATCCACTCGCCGCGGAGGACGGAGCCGGTTGAACTTCGTCGCTTAAAAGGCTGCTTAATCACAATTTATTCGGGCCAAGTTTTCGTTGCGTTTCCTTAAAGAAGATGTATGCGCATCTTCGCACGGCGGGAGAACTTCTTGTAACTCTGCGCGAAGTTCTTGAAAATTTGTCGGTGAACAGGGACGGCGTGTAATATTTTCAAATTTCACTACTGTGTTGTGATCATAGTATTGGTGAAATTTGAAGCGTATGGCTGCGGTGATGTAAAAAAAAAAAAGTCATAATGACAACTGGATTCACCGTCGTTTTTAAGATTTAAGTCTCTCTTCTACCTTCTTTCTTTAAACCTTTTTTTGTCACCGATCTTATTAAACGTCGAGTATTAGGGTTCAACGACGAAAATTCAAGAAATTCTACCGTTTCTAGCCCTAATGTTCTAAGTTCAATAAAATGACGGAAAAGAATTATACAAAAGCGAGTTTCAAGGGCTCGTTGCAAAGAGAGAAATTTCAATCTTCAAGACTATGGTATTGGACTTGAAGATTGGACTGAATTTTCACAATTTTCGAGACGAAAGTATCTTTAATTTCTCGCCAGATACACACAGCACAGCACAAACAAGTGTATCAGCTTAAATTGTCGATAATTTTTCATTGTCACTGTGGGAATGACAAAGTTCTTGTTTCTCACTGGGAGTTATGCAAGGGACGAGCTACATCTATTGGCACATTAGAAGAGCTACGTTTTTATACGGTGACCGATACAATCTCGACGTAAACGCGTACGGAATGTGCAGAATGTCTCTCCGGCGCGTTATAACGTTCGTACTGCGGAAAGTATATCGTTCCCTCCGGTCCAAACTACGAATAGATTAATCGTTCCTTTGGGGAAACGACAACCGGGGAATTATAGTAAAAAAAAAAGAAACAAAAATTCGCTTTTAAACGTTCCAAAAAGTTCGAAGTTTGTTTTCTATCGCCCTTTTGTACACTCTGCGGATTTTAATCGTTGCTCGCCGCGTTAAATTTCACTCGTTTAGAAGGAAGAGAGGCAGAGAAAATAGAGAACAGAGCGGCAGAGATTTTAACAACCGTGAAGAATGCAAATTGGCAAAGCTCGTGGCCCCGTGGTTTGAAAACGCCTGCGACCCTTGCTCTTTCCCTTCCGTGCCGTTGTGCTTTCAGATTTTTCAGGAGCTTCGTCTTATTTCCCGCACGCATTTGCTCAACGCTCAGCTGCGGCGACATAATCTTCCTTTTTAAGCCGAGGCACTCTGGAAAAGTAACGCAAAAACTCACCACAATGATTCGCAATTTAGCGAACTTCTCCTTCCCCTCCTCTCCTCTCCCGTCGTGCCATCAGACTTTCAGATTTGCCTGTCTCTCCTCCGCGAGAAATCTCCCTTCCTTTCCACCGACGTTAAACGACACAGCGCAATACTTTTTCCTTCTTTTCTTTCACCCAAACAAGACAAGACTCACCTTCTCATTAGCTTCGGCTAGGTGAATCGCAGAGCAACGACGTTCCAATCAATTCAATTTTCGTTGAAGAGGCAATCGTGTGATCGTGAAATTTATAACAATATACATACACGATAAAGTAAAGAATTTATAAAACTTTCGAAGGAAGCTCAAGACACTAGATTACGTTAGTTAGACTACTGGATCTTCCACGCCTCGAAACGTTGATGCGACGAAAATAAAATAAAATTCTGGGAAATATGACGTTGCTGGAGCGCGCGTGAGAATGGGGCGGGGGAATTTTTCAATCAGGCGCCGGATTAATAGGTAATCGCGTGAACAGTGCGCACGAACGCCTCCTGACCGAGGCCCGGCCGCAATTCCATTCGATTCGCACCTGAATGAATCGAGTCGCATGCTGGTGCATAATAAACACGCGAAACGAGTGTGACTTCTAACGGGGGATTTCGAGTCTGTCTATCGAGGCCAAATGAAACGTTCCGTTGATCAATGACGCCGTTATGCGGCAGCCGGTCGCCGGAAGCGTCCGTGGTTTCGCGTTGCAATGTTATCCTTTCCTGTGTGGAGTCGCGGCCGCATAAAGCGTGTGTCCGACCGTGATTCCCACGTGCTGCAGGGTAGCACGGCTCACCGATAAGTGACGCGCCAATTGCCACGTGCTGCGTGCGAGTTGCACGTTTATTTGTGTAGCGTTCGATTCCACCGCACCTGTCAAGTTGATCCGTTCGTGACGGACAGTCGCTGGGGGGACGTGAGAGACAATCGAGAGATCGAAGAAAATGTTCATTAACGTCAATGTTGAAAAGACCAGTCCAGTCTGGGCGCGACTAAAGTGCAAGATTTTGTATCAAAGGAAAACATGATTCTTTAATGTTAGACGTGAGAGACAATCGAGAGATCGAAGAAAATGTTCATTAACGTCAATGTTGAAAAGACCAGTCCAGTCTGGGCGCGACTAAAGTGCAAGATTTTGTATCAAAGGAAAACATGATTCTTTAATGTTAGGGCGAGTAGAGTATAAAATTTGTATCAAAGAAATGGAAGGAAAGATGATTCGTTAATATTAAAAAAGAGCTGAAATCTAGCGTGAGTGTGAATTTTGTATCAAAAAAATGGGAGAAAAGGTGACTCGCAAACGTTAGAGACAGCTCTAGTTTAGCACAAGTGAGTGGAATAAAAGAAAGGAAACGAGAGGAAACGTGATTTATTAATGTTAAGAAAGTCTAACACGACCAAAAAAATGGGAGAAAAGGTGACTCGCAAACGTTAGAGACAGCTCTAGTTTAGCACAAGTGAGTGGAATAAAAGAAAGGAAACGAGAGGAAACGTGATTTATTAATGTTAAGAAAGTCTAACACGACCAAAGAAACGAAAGTGCAATAAAACAAACAGAATATCTTTTAAACTCCAAAAAAATACGCCGTGCAAACTTTATTTGAAATTCTCCACCTTCAGTCTTTCAAGATTTGTATTTGCAACTGAGAGTGAAACAACAATAGGCGACGGAGACCTATTCTTATTCTTAGCGAGATTAACTTCAAATTGTATTATCATCGTGTTAATTATTAAGCTAAAGATTGCCTCGAAGTTGCCTCGAGAATAAACCCGCTTTAAATTCTGGATTCTTCGTGATTCTCTTTGATCTAAGAACTTCTTGGCTTGTTTGGAGCACGCGCCAAAAGCGTTAATTAAAAGGATTGGCCAACGAAGGATCTCTAAGTGGTCGATCCAGAAACGTCTAAAATAGATATCTCTTTCACTTCTCGCCTGATCCTCGCACCGCGGAACGTTTCCATGTTGAAGTTTGACTAATTCGAGATGGAGCCTTTGACATATTAACGATATGTGCTGTACGTGCCAAGATTTTAATTGCACGGATCCAGTCATTGATGTAGAATTAAATATTTGTCTTGGTATGCACGCGCGAGAAGTTTGACTAATTCGAGATGGAGCCTTTGACATATTAACGATATGTGCTGTACGTGCCAAGATTTTAATTGCACGGATCCAGTCATTGATGTAGAATTAAATATTTGTCTTGGTATGCACGCGCGACAGAGCTAATGAATATGGTCTAGAATGTCGATTAACTTGCGGCGGAACGTTCAAATCGCCCACGGACACGACGAAGAAATCTCGTCCCACCTTATTTCACAGCGGTCAAGTCCATTTAAATAGAAAT
>NIPQ01032644.1:0-12164 GCA_002806875.1 Lepidotrigona ventralis hoosana
GCATCTCTTGGTCCAAAATTTGCTCCATTTCTTTTTAAAATAGTATCTTCCAATTTCATCAATCGACAATGAATTAATATACTCCTCCGATACGCTTCGGTGCTTACATATGAATATTAAAATTTTTCGACATTCATCCTGTCAAAGTGATGCTCGCGAGGCGCAGAGTAATATAAGACCAACAGACCGATATAATATGTTGCAGAATGAATTTCGAAAGTTTGCTCTGTCATATGTTATATACGAGACATCCTGGTGGAATTTAATAATTCAGGGGTTACAAATATAATTAGATGTAAATTTGGAAAAAGAAATGGTGTTCATTATGAGCCCCGCAATGCACAGATAAGACTATCAAATCCATATGATATATTGACAAAGTTATTGTTGAAAGTTTTGTATTGCCATGTATAAGTCCCGTATTGAACCGGAGGATCGTACAATTTCCGGGCGAAATGTTAATATTAGATGTTACTTATTTTCAAAAAAAGATGTACATTTTTGATCCTAGACATGAGTAGACATGAGTAGAATGCCACGAACCATCAGATCGATAACATGTACTTACTGAATGTCGAATATTTTGAAGGGCCATATTTAACCCCTGAAACGTAGGAGAGAAATATTTCAAGGTGGACAAATAACACTTTATTCCAAGCTCGTTATATTATATTAGATGATCTTCATGTACAAAAAAAATTGAATTTATTGTGAACCCCGCGACGCATAGATTATCATTAGGCCTTTAGATCGCTAGGAGATCTGATACTATTTATCGACCCTGCAGTATTAATTATTAAGAAAAATAAGATAAAATGAAGTTTATGTACGAAAAAATAATGTTCATTCTGATACTCCAAATGCGTAGAGTAATATAGGCTACCAGACCGGTGAAATACATTGAAAGAATGAATATCGAAAATTTTAAAAATGTATGTAAGCCTCGTAACACTTCAGGCTAGATAAATAATATTAGATCGTAGCTATATATTAAAAACTGTTCATAATGATCCCCGCGTTGCGTAGGATAATATAATAATATTCAACAGAGATTATATATTGATACGATGAATGTATGAAGCTTTGAACGAAAACATATGAACTTCATAATCCGTACTGGAAATCTGTTACTTCATGCTTGGTATATAACTTTAGATGACTTCTGTATAGAAAGAAATTTTGATCATAGTGATCCCCGCGTTTCGTAGAATATACAAGACAATAAAATCGATATAAAATATAAGCAGAATTAATGTCGACAATTATTAGTTGCAATACGTAATCCCAGTACCGAACCAACGCTCCTTAGTGTCGCAGGTTTGTTAATTAATATTAGATCATCGTTTTATATTAAATTATTTTGTTCGTAATGCTTCCAGCGATGCGTAGAATAATATATTGAGTGAATGTATGAAACTTTGATGAAGCACATCTGAAATTCGTATTCCGTACCGGAAATCCGTTACCTCAAGCTCGATATATAACATAGATGACATTTGTATCCGAAGAATTGTGTCCATCGTGATCCCCACGTTGCGTAAAGTAATATATGGACATAAAACCAATACGATGTATTGACAGAATGAATGAACATTCTGAATGTTCATATGTTTGCATTTTAAGTACTGGAACACGGTAATATTTCAGGCTACAAAAAAATATTTGATGAGATTTACAAACAAAAAATGGTGATCTTTGTGAAATCCGCAATACGAAAAACAAAATAAGATTTATAAAATCTATATGTTATATTGACAGTATGAGTATAGTGAAATTTAATAATCTAATAATATTAGAAGATTTTAATAATATTAGAAGATTTTTATGTACAAAAAGTTGTGTTCATTGTGATTCCCACGATTCGTAAAATAATATAACGCCATAAAATCAATGTGATATATTGACAGAATGCATGTCGAAAATTTTGAATTGTCATATGTAACGCACCGAAATGTTTCAGTTTTGATAAATAATATTTCATTATATTAGTATCCAAAAAAATTGTGTCCATAATGATCCCCGCAATTCGTAGAATAATATAATACCATGAAACCGAGATGATGTTTTGACAGGATGAATGTCGCACTTTTTGAATGGTCATGTGCAACACCAGAGATACATAATGTTTCAGACAATATAAATAATTTTAGATAACACTTGTATACAATGAAATTCTGTTCGTAGAAAATCCCGCGGTGCGCAGAATAATGCAAAACCACAAAACCGAAATGAGATATTTACAAAATGAATGTCGAAAATTTTTGATGGCTGTAAGCCACGTACCGCACAGGAAATCCGCAATATTTTAGGCATGATAAATAATATTAGACGATATTTGTGTACAAAAAAGTTGTGTTCATTGTGATCCCTGTGATGCGCAAATTATTATATGACCATAAAAACAACGTGATATATTGATAGAATGATTGATGAAAATTTTGAAGTGCCCTAAGTGAATCCTGTACCACCCCGGATTTCAGTAACACTTCAGGCTCAATATTTAATATTAAATGATATTTGTATACATGAAAAATGTGTTCAATATTTTCCCCGCGCTGCGTAGGATATTATAAGACCATGAAATTGATATTATAAGTTGACAGGACGTATGTCACAAAGTTGGAGTGGTCATTTTTTAGAATCGTATCTCACAAGATGTAAATAATGTCCAGACACGATAAATAATATTAGACAACATTTGTATACAATGAAATTGTATTCAGGAGAATCCCTGTAATGCGTATATTAACACAAGACAACAAAACCAATATGTTATTTTAATAGAATAATATTCGAAAATCTTGGATGGTCATAAGTAGGCCCCGTACCACATCGGTGCTCCGTAGTATTTCTGACTAAATAAATTACATTACTTGATATTTGTATACATTTTGTTCAAAGTTACCCCTGCAATATGTAGAATAATATAAGACCGTCTGATAGATATGATATTTTGGAAGAATGAATGTCCAATGTACTGCAGGGTCACATGTAAACCCCGATACGCACCGGAGGAACGTAACGTTTTTGGTATCAATAAATAATACTAGATCGTCGTTTAATAATAAAAATAGTGTTCATAGTGATCCCTGTGTAGAATAATTTAAGTTCATTACATAGAGATAAAAAATTAATACGGTGAATGTCGATTATTGAGAGTGAGCATATGTAAACTTCAACCGATTTACCGGAACATCGTAAAATTTCAGTAATATTAGAACGTCGTCATATCTTAAAAAAAAGGTTCTTTGTTATCCAATGCATAGAATAGTAACAGGATATCAGACCGTGATAATATACTGATACGTTGAATGCCGAGAATTTTCAAGGAGCATATGTAAATTTCATTTCACGAATCGGAACACTGTAAAATTTCAGGGTCAATCACATCGCTGTTGTATAAATTTAAAATTGGGTTAATTGTAATCCCAGTGGTGCATATAGTAACAAAAGACCATCAGAACGATATAATATACTGTTACATTATTTAATGTCAGGAATCGTCAAGGAGTATATTTTGACATCATTACACGTACCTAAACATCGTAAAACTTCTGGATGTCTAATGCATAAATAGCATTAGGTCTTCATATATCAAACAATTGTATTCACAGTGATCCCAGCAATGCGTAGCATAATATAAGACCATCAGATTGAGGTAATATATTGATAAATTGAATGTAGAAAATTTGTACTGACTTAAGAAGGCGCAAAAACGTACCGAAATATTTCATTTAATATAAATAACATTAAATCGTCGATATACATGAAAAAAATTGGGTTTAAAAATTGGTAGTGATTCCCTCGATGCGTGGGTTAATTATAAGGTCGGGATAACATATTATAATACGGTGAATGTCGAGAATTTTCAATAAGAATATGTAAACCTCATTCCACATACCGGAATTCCAAAATATTTCAGGGCCGATAAATAATATTATATATGTATAAAAGAATGTTGTTAATTGTGATACCCGCAATGCGTAGAATGATATAAGACCATCAGATCAACATGTTGTATTGACAGAATGAATGAGAAAAATTTTGAATGGTTATACATAAACCCCGAATCGTATCGGAGAACATTTAGTAGATCGTCATTATATATATTAAAAAGAAGTACTTGATCCCCGCGGTATGTAGAATATTATAGGACCATCAGATCGATATACTGTACTGATACGAATGTCGAAGATTTTCATTCAGTCTAATCAAACCTCATTTTACGTAGAGGTACCTACAGAAGACACTCAAAATTACCGACACTCATTCTGTCAACATATCATGTAGATTTTATGGTATTATATTATTCTACACAATGCAGGTATCACGATGACACCATTCTTTGTAAACAAGCAGCATCTGATCTTATTCATCGTGCATGAAGTATTACGGATATGTGGTACAATGTATGATATCTACATATGATCCTTCAAAATTTCATAGATTCACAGTATCAATACATTATCACGATCTGATAATCTTAGATAATTCTAGACATCGCAGTATAAATAAGAACGAAACGATCTCCGGGGTGATATAAGGCTTACATATGAAAATTCAAAATATTAGACATTCGTTCTGTCAATGTATGACAACGACTTTATGGTACTATGCTACTATATGCAACGAGGCGATCTCGATGAACACAATTTTTTCTATACAATCGTCAATTAATATTATTTATCGATCTTAAAATATTATTGAGTTCGAGCCCGGGTACACATATGCTTCTCTAAAGCTTCATAGATTAGTTGTATCAAAATATTGTCTCGATTTTACGATCTTGTGCTATTCTACGCATCGCGGGTTTCGCTAGCATCACAATTTCTTAATATATATTGATGATCTAAAGTTATTTATCGATCTTGAGGCAGTCGTGCCGATTCTGCTCCGGTCGGGTTACATATTTTACCATTTCCCAGGCTTTTTACAAATTTTACACAATGCCACTGCGTCACTCGTTTTACATGTGCCCAGTCATGTAACTTCTGCTCCAGTCTTGTCACCCTTACTACACATAAATGGATGTGTAGCAATTTTTATTCCTACCCAGTCAAGTAATTGTTTATACCTGCCAAGTTATGTTAATCTTCTTACTCGTGCACAGACATGTTACTTCTGTTCCAGCACTGTGTTTACCCCTGCCGATTCGTGTAACTCTTTAGACTTGTTCAGGCATGTCACTCCTTTTACTCTTGGGCAGAAATGTCAATTCTGCCCAAGTTTATTCACGCTCCTTCATCTTGACCAGCCTTGCCCAGGTGTATCGCTCGTTCACTCTTGCCCAGTTGTGTCATTAATTCTAACTTTGCCCAGGCATGTC
Source organism: Lepidotrigona ventralis hoosana (assembly GCA_002806875.1). Taxonomy (NCBI): domain Eukaryota; kingdom Metazoa; phylum Arthropoda; class Insecta; order Hymenoptera; family Apidae; genus Lepidotrigona; species Lepidotrigona ventralis. The sequence goes on from NIPQ01032644.1 coordinate 5,327, forward strand.
AATCTCTATATCCTTGTTCAGTGGCGTCACTTTCTTTACTCTAGCTCAGTCATGTCAATACTGCTGCAAACATGTCACTCTCTTTGCACTTGCCCAGTCGTGACTTTACTTTAACACTTGCCGAGCCATGATTTTACTTCGACACTTGTTCATTCGTGCCACTCTTCTTATTACTGCCCAGATTGTACAGAACGTGTACATAATTATATTTACTCTTCTCCAGTCATGCCTGGTCTATACATTCATGCCACTCTTTTTACTCTTAGGCAGTCGTGTCACAAATTCTACCTTTGCCAAGTGTAACGCATTTTTACTCCAACTACTACACCTGTCATGTCATTCCTCCTCCAGCTATGTTATTCTCTTTGTTTTTTCCCAGTCGTGAAGCTTGTGGTACAGTCGTGTCACTATTTTTACACCTGAGTAGTCATGTCACTTATGATCCAGTCATATCACTCTCCTTCACCCTTGCTTGGTCATGTCACTTCCGCTCCAGTTTTATCAGTCTTTTTGCTTCTGACCCATCGTATCAATCTCATTGCTCTGGCCTAGTAATGTCATTTCTGTCCCAGATATATCACTATTTATGCTCTTGGACAGTCGAGTCACTCTGTTTTCTTTTGCCCAGTAATGTCAATTCTGCTCCAGTCACAACACTCTTTAATTTTGCCCAGTCATGTCACTGCTTTCATTCTAGCGTAGTCATGTCACTCTGCACCAGTCATGTAACTCCTATTACTTCAGCGCAGTCATGGCACCTTCAGCGCAGTCTGCACCCGTCATGTCTCACATTATGCTATGGCCCAGTATTTTCCATCTATTTACTCTTGCCCATTTAGTCACTTGCTCCTGGCGTGTCTCTCTATATATTCTTGCACAAGTCGTGTCACTTTCTTCACACTTGCACAGGGATGTCTCTCTTGCCATGACACACGTTTTACTGTTGTCAAGTTTTGTCACACATGCACACTCTTGACACTCATTTCACTATTCACCTCCCTTTTCACTCTTGTCCAGTCGTGTCACCATTTTCACTATTACGTAGTCATCTCAATCTTGTCCAGTCGTGTTACTCCTTTTATTCTTGCCCAGTCATGTCACATATTTTTCACTCGTATGATACTTTTTGCTCTTGCCCTGTTGCGTCCTACTTTTTACACTTGCGCAGGCGTGTCACTTCATCACTTCATCACTTCATCACTTCATCACTTCAAACTTTTTGCTCTTGTCTAATCGTGGCATTATTTTTACTGTTTCGCAGTCATGTCAATTCTGCTCCAGACATGCCACTATTTTTGCCCTTGTCTAGTCGTGGCAATCTTTTTTCTCTTGCCAGTTGTGTCACACTTTCCACTCTTGTTACACCTGCCTTATCGTGACACTCTTTTCACATTTGCCCAGTCATGCCACACTACTTACACTAGCGCATTCATGTCACACTTTTCACTATTGCCCAGTCATATAACAATTGCCCTGTATTGTCACTCGTTTCACTCTTGCCAATTCATGTCACACATTGTACCATTGCGCATTCTTTTCACTCTCGCAAGTTCATGTCACCATTGCCCAGTCGTCCCAATTCTGTAACTCCTGCTAGTCATGTTACTCTGTCTAGTCATGTCAATCTTTTTACTGTTGCACTGTACAGTCATTTTTTCTACACTTGCCTAGAAGTGTCACTCTTTTTACAATTGCTTCGTCGTATCACACTTTCCACTATTGCACAGTGACTTCAAACTTGTCCAGTCGTATCTGTTTCTCTTATACACTCACAATTCCTACTCTTGCCTATTCAGTTAACATCTTTTCACATTCCCAATCGCACTGCTCTTACTCTTGCCTAGTCCTGTAATACTTGCCCAGGCGTGTCACACTTTGTACCCTCTCCCATTCATGACACGCTTTTCACTCTTGCAATGTCTTGTCAAACTTTCACAGTATGTACTCTTGGATGTCACCCTGCCCTGTGCTTTATGTACTCTTGGATGTCATCCTGACGAAACGTGACACTCATTTCTCAATTTCCCAGTCATGTAACTCTTCCTGCTCTTGCACATTCGTGTCATTCTTTTTACTCTTGCCTAGTAGAGTCATTCTATTTATACTTGCATATTCGTGAACCTATAACCAGTTGTATCACTCTTCACTCATTTACCCATAAGTGTCAAATTTTTCATGCTTGACCTGCTGCGCACTTGCCCAGTTTCTCTCTTCATTATTGCCTTCTGAAATCATTCTGGCCCAGTCGTGTCACTCCTTTAACCCTTGCCCAGTCATGTCACTCACGCCCTGGTGTGTCACACTTTGTACACTTGCTCAGTCACTCAAACAATACTGGTCTAGTCGTTTCATTCTTATCACACTTGCAATGGATAACACTATTTTCCAGTCGCGTAACTCTTGCCCCGTTGTGTTACACATTTCTCTATTGCCCGCCATGTTACACTTGTCTTGTTGTGTTACTCTCTTCACACATGTCCTGTCAGGTCACATTTCCCCAGACGTATCACACGTCTATTATTTTTGCCTAATCGTGTCACACCTTGTGCTTTTGCCAATAGGTGTGACTCTTTTCACACATGAAGGGTGGTCACACTTGCATTCTAACCTTGGTTTTCCAACTCTTTTCACTATTGCCCTGTCATGTCACTCTGCCCAGTAGTGTCAATCACTTCACTCTTGACACATCGTTTCACACTTTATACGCCTTCCCAATAGTGTCATATTTTTCTTCATTACCAGATCAAATCACACTTGCTCCGTCATGAGCCTCTTTACCCTTGCCCAGTAATGTAACACTTGTTCATACGTTTCACACTTTCTGCTCCTGTCAATGACGTGTCACGCTATTCACACTCGCACAGTCAAGTATCTTAATTCTTGGGCTTGTCACATTTTTCACACCTATCCAGTGGTGTCACTCATTTTGCACTTGTCACGTTGTGTCATTCAACACAATATTGCCCATTCAAATAAGCTTGCCCAGTGGTCACACTACCGACGTTGCGCTCTTCCTAAACTTGCTCCCACATGTCCCTCTTTTCACTATTGCACGATCATGTCACACTTGTCTTGTCATACTTTTCACTTTTGCCGTCTCATGTCAAACTTGCCCGAATGTGTCACTTTCTTTACTGTTGCCCAGTCGTGACATTCTCTTTACTATTAGACAGTCGTGTCTCTAATTTAACACTTATCATTTTTACTCAAGACGTGTCACTCTTTTCACTCTTGCCCAGTCGTGTCATTCTTTTTACTCTTTACCCACTTTTACTCTTTAGAGGTTACTCTTGTCTTGTAATGCCACGCCGTTACATTTGCCCTGTCGTGTCACTATTCTCCAGACGTTTAATTCCTTTCACACGTGCCCAGTCATTTGACACTTGCCCTGTCGTGTTATTCTTTTTACTCTTGCCCAGTTGTGTTACTACTTTTATTTTTGCTCAGTGGTGCCTGTCTTTTTACTCTTGTCCATTCATGTCACTTCTGCTCCTGTTATATCCCTCTTTTTGCTCTTGCAGGGTGGTGTCTCATTTTCTGTTCTAACTCAATCATGTTAGTCCTGCTTCAGTCTTGTTTCTCTTGTTTCTCTCTTATACTGCTCAGACGTCTCATTCTTTTTATTCCTCCATGGCTTATTTCAGCGGAGAGTTGCTTTCGCGTGCTGAGGTAAAAACTGAGTTCCAGCTGCGTATTGTTTTGGACTTTTTCCTACTTTTTTCTATTTTAGTCCAACGCAAACAAAATTTCATAAATATATCGTATAATTTTTATAACATATAATATGTACCACTCGTTATGCACATTGTGTCATGTTTTTTTCTTTATACTTGTACACCTGTTGTATCGATTTGCGGAAAAGGTGTTTCGTTTCCGCTAATCTATTCCAGTAGAGGATTTCGATTATCCTTTCGTCACCTTTTGTCCTCGAACTTTTCTATCAAGGTTGTGTTCGTTTCTGTGGGGTCTCGTCTTACGAACAAGACGTATCCTCAAGCATAGGACTGTTTCTCAACAGATCGCAGCGTCGCAACTACTCTACAGTGTACAACAACTCGCAAGTTACTTAAGTCTACAGTCGATTCCGAGTCGACGTCGAAAACGGTGTACCATGTTTGTTCGTTAGAGCGCCACGGTCGTCGTGCGTAGATATTATAACGACGAATCCGAAGACGACCGTACGGAAAATTGGGGCCCTTGCAATAATCGGTCATGAGGACCGGTTACCTAGTCGTTTCACTTCATTTTGAGCCTTTCGCACCCACGAGATTCCTAGAGATACCGTGGCCTGATTTGGTTAGGAAGGATAAGGACTTAGATGTGTTTAGGCGTAATCCCACGAATGCTAGCGGCGTAATCCCACGAATGGATCGTACTAGCGGCCGCTCGACCGTACTGAGCAGAATTACTATCGCAATGAATATTCATCAGTGGGATAAAACTAATCTTCCTCATGAAAAAACCCAGCTCACGTTCCTTCATAGCGGGAACATTCCGACGCTTGGCGTATTCCGCTTCGCAAAGATACAGAGAGCCGGCATCGAAGGATCAAAGACGTCGCTATGGATGCTTGAACGCCATAAGACAGTTATCCTGTGGAAACTATTCCGATACCACTTGCGGAAAACTCTTCAAGCCAAAAGGAACTATAGGCCGTGCTTTCGCAGTCTCTATGAATACTGAATATCAAGATCAAGCCACCTTTTGTCCTTTTGATCTACGCGATATTTATGTTCTCGCAAAGCTGGTATTAAGACACATACCAGCTCTAGAACACTGTGACAACCGGGTCGAAACACTAGCGCACGCGCTCCGCCCAACTGAGTAAGTAAAGATGAAAGTCATCGACGACGTACCACCTTGCACTTATGCTACACCTCTTATACCTCCTCACAGTGCCTGACTAGAGTCATGCTCAACAATGCTTTCTTTTCCTGCTAGTCTTTCAAGCCCGTTTCCTTGAGAGTGGTTTCGCTAGAAAGTAGATAAAGACATTTATTATAAATCAGGTCCAGATGACCGGCACAACGGATTTGCAACTTCGCCCTTAGGGCATACGCAATAAATGCATGTAATTCTCCACCTCCTGAAAAACAGCAAAGTGAGGACTGGCAGAAGTCAGTTATTCGCACATCGTCGTATGACTCTCTCCTACGTGACCGAAGTCTCCAGTCCTGCTTCTGTGTCGGCTGTGAGGATGTTTGCGCTTGTTTCACTTTGTGTCGCACGGGCATATGAGTCCGCACATGTTATTCTGCATATCGTTGTGTTTTCTTTTAGTCGCCATTTACGGCGCGTAGAAAATATGTTTGGCCTACTCTCGCTCCCGAATAATGGCATCTTTTAGTCGCCTCTTATGGAAAATATAATTCTGCGGCATTATTCTATTGATTATTATCTACACTCGTAGATAGGGACAGAGCGAACATCATTTGGCAATTCTTTTCTTTATTTCTGGAAGGTGGAGAAATGCGTTACGCAAACTGGACTGTTGTAATTATCCGATGGTATGGAATCCTCGACATGGCACGTACCCACTGAAACTACATGTATTATGCCCAAGGTGGCAGGTAGCACAGGTCGTCTGATTCGACCTCTTCATTAGCCAATTCCGGTTCTTGCGATGTTTGCTCTCCGCATTGTTGTTGCTCGGTTAAAACTCCAAAAGGAAACCAGCCCCCGATAATGACCCTAGTGGAGAAGATTTTAAACTCTGTATTCTGTAATGTGTTCTTACAGATTAATTCTCTTGCAGATAGAGAACTATATATTCTTCTGTAGTTTATAGTGGCAGATGTAAAATCTACTTCTTTCACTCCGTACTGATTCCTGATGGCAATTGCAATCGTCTTATATCTGCGCACCTTGTTGTCATGAGTTTTAGCTAAACTCATTTGATGATGTATCAGACACAGCAAAAAGATCAGGTATTCGGATACCGTCGAAAGATTTAAATTGTGGCTCTTCATGTACGAATCTGAACTGCTTGATCAAGGCTCGCTTCACGGAGGATAAAACGGCGTTGTGCCATTCTATGATTGCCTTGTGTGTACGGTGGCACTGTTGTGAAAATGAGCAAGAGTTTCGACAGCGTTGCAGCCAGCTTTGCGGCTGCAAGACCGCGTAGGCATGTTATTTACTATTATTACAAGTTTGATAGCGTTAACATAGTTGCTCATAAATAAGACTCTGTTCCATACGGTAACCCACTGATGCTGCTGTGAAACGTTGCCAGATTGCTTGAAAACGCGTTCATCGATTGAACTATAAAGAAGGTCAGCCTAACCCTCAGTCGCCTGACCAGCATGCAGGCATTAGTATATATCTCTTCTCAGTAAGCCGCCGAACGGTCCTTTGTAGTTCCTTTGAGAGGTAACGATCAGCAATTTGAACACCCTTAGATTGTCTCCTTCCTTTTGAGAGGATCCAGTCTCTCCTTTTGAGAGGCATTAGCTATCCCATAGCAGGGATCGACAAGACGCCGTATTTGTAGTGGGCGTGGAAATAGGGTGCAGTAACATCGCGCCGAAGGCTGATCTACTTCCTTACCGAGTGCGTAAGCTATTCCATTTACTTGAGTCTAATAGCAGGGATCGACAAGACGCCGTATTTGTAGTGGGCGTGGAAATAGGGTGCAGTAACATCGCGCCGAAGGCTGATCTACTTCCTTACCGAGTGCGTAAGCTATTCCATTTACTTGAGTCTACTCAAAGAAGTATTTACCAAAACCAGGAGGCGGTAGAGTTTTGGTAGCACTGCAACTAGCACAGCGAATAGCCGCTGTTGTGGCTTTAGTGGCGCCATAGTGAGTTTATCCAACGCCACACAAATTTGTATT
>NIPQ01032662.1:0-31302 GCA_002806875.1 Lepidotrigona ventralis hoosana
AAAACATTCTTGCTTAGAATATTATTGCTATCGAAGCGATATGGAAGAATATTGATGTGCTGTTAGGGATAGATCCATATTGAACTACGTATAACTATGTAAGCGTTAACATTAATCTGGTACATTCAAATGCGCTATTAAATATGCAACAGTCCTTTTGCTTGAGTTCTCAAATCATAAAATGTGGCATATCCTTATGGCTAGATCTTATGCATGCAATTTACCAAAATGATTTCCACGACAGCTTCATTAAAATAGTCCTTTTACTCAAACTTAGAGCGAATTTTCAATTATATGATTTAAGTATAACAAACTTTGCGAAAAATGTACAGAAAATTATCAACTGAAATTATTAATTTCTAGTTAGAATCGTATAGTTTATAATTTATAATTTACGAGATTTGCAAAGTGATTGAAAACGAAGCCATCCCAACATGTACAATTACTATCCCGAAATGAAACATAATAGCATTTTATTCAAATTTTAATTGGTTTTATAATTACTTCCTTAAAATTATTAATATAAATTATTAAAATACATAAATTAATAAGTTATTTATGCCAACCATATACAAATATATATAGCAATCAGTTGTTTTGTTCTAGTTGCAATAAAGGACACTACAAAATATATTTATATTAATTCCTTTTTTATTATTATTATAAATTATTGGAATACAACTTTAGAATTAAAACTCATGTGAACGAACAATTTCTTAAAACTTCGAAAACAATCGAAAAAAGTTTTACTTTAGTAATTTAGATAATAATATATCGACTCATTAAACATAAAAGATGTATTATTAGAATAATCATTAGAATTCAATTTAAAAAAACGTTAATTCAAAAAGGTAGAAAAACTGAAAAAAATATTTGAAATTTTTAAAACTAAAGCTACAGTAAACTTTTAATTTTTAAAATTATATTTGTTCTGATTTTTGGCAGAGGAAATGTGCATCACTTTTTATTTTTTTGGCAAATTCTGAACTTTTTTTCAAATTAAAATATATAAATAATTCATTTTTTATAAGTTCAACCGAACATCTATTTCGTTCATTTCTCCATTTAGGTGACATGGCACTAAAAATATTTTCACAGTATGCTGAAGCTGCAGAAATTGAAAACATATACGGAACTATTTTAAAAATATTCCTACATTTATAATCAGCACTTTTTAAAATCATGTGCCATTTGCTACTTGATGTTTTGGATCTTGTAATTTTTTCTAAATTCAAAAAAAAAACAAAGACAGAAAAGCAATTAAAGCTGATTAAAGGCAATCGCTATAATACAAATGTGAATGTATCATCAAATCGAACGAATGCATGATCTACATATATCTATAGAAACACCATCTATATCACTTGCCAATGTTAATATTTGAAGAAAAAATATTCCACCACAAAAACTAGTAATTAAAATATAACTAAAAAGAAATCGCGCACATTATTATATTAACGATGCATAAAACTTTTATGCGTTATTTAATATTAGTACAGTATTATTTTGTTGATTGATTTTTATATTGCATCATTTTATATTAATTATTGTACTTTTTTTGTCATATCTTCGTTTTCGAAGACGAAAATTTATTTTATTTATTTTAAGAAGGAGGATTTTTCATATAGAAATTTTAATAAAATTAATCTTTGAATCAATGTGTTTATAATTAAAAATTGATTCTAAGAAATTCACGATCTTTCCGATTCGACGGTTTTGAAATAAATGCTGAGCGATCAAACAGTTTTATCAGATTTCCCACTCCGTGGCGGGATCAATATTTTCTACAAAGACAAATAAGTTACCTGAAATCATTTCCCTATTTTTGGAATATTCTTTGGAATTTCTCAAGTTTTTTGGAAACCCGGTTCGACCATAAATCGTGGAAAGATGAGTAACAACTATCTGCTTTCGAACAATGCACGAACGTCTATTTCTCTCTTAGAGTAGAGTCTACTACTACTTTAAGGAGTATCGCGCGTTCTGTTTCGCGAGATTTTAAGTAATCAGTACAAGTTGCTCTTCAATAATGTCCTATTTAAAGAGACATTACGAAACATTACACTTTCTATACAATGTAACAACGTTATCATTACTGTTACATATCTGTATGTGTGTACGTATATGTATGCATATACGTGAAAAATTCACGTAATAAGATAATACAAATAATAAATTATTAAATCAAATTCTCTATTCTTCTTTCTACAAAATATATAGAAAGTTTATGATTATTTTTTATTAACTTATATATATTTAGAATTTATGATTATACATATTAGAATCAGTAGTTTAATATCATAGTTCTTTATAACATCATTATAGGTATTTTTTTTATGGAGGGAAAAAAAGGAGATAATAAAATATATTATCATATTCACACGAGATGGAAAAATTCCCAGAAGCTTGCTAATCATTTTATCTCATCTAAGCATTTTCTAACTGTACTTACAACATTTGGCAATATTTTTGGTAAAAGGCAATTTTAATTTGCATAATAAACTTTAAAATATGGAGCATATGTATAATTTAATGATTCAACCTTCAACCTTCTACGAATACGTGGATTTGAATTTGAATTTGAAATTGGCGCTATATCATCATCATCACACTGTCATACATCTGTTGTCAAATAAAGATGGCTTCCATAATAAAAGAAATCTAAGTATTAATACATTGTTCTGTAATATCTAAAATTAAATTTTTGTTGTAATGTCGAAAGCAAAGGTGTCCACAGAATGGAAGAAACGGGTAAAATCAGAATACATGCGTTTGAGACAAATGAAACGTTACAAACGGGCAGACGAAGTAAAAATAGCTTGGAATCAAAACCGTAAGGTTATGTCTGGTTAGTATATTTTTTTTCTTTCAATATTATTGAAACGAAATTTTTAATTCATTCTTTTCACTCCTCAGACCTTTTAATAGCTGAACAAAAACGGTGGACAGATGGAAAAGCAATGTGGCTTGCAATGCAAGATATACCACCACATGTATCTTGTATGAAAAAGGCAGAAGTGACCAGTTCTGACAATGATGTGCAAACATGTCCTGTTAAGATTATTAATGCGGTCACTCCTATACCAACCATGTATACATGGGCTCCCATACAGCAAAATTTCATGGTTGAAGATGAAACTGTATTACATAATATACCTTATATGGGAGATGAAATTTTAGATCAAGATGGAACATTTATCGAAGAATTAATAAAAAATTATGATGGAAAAGTATGTATAATAAAATGATGATTTATCAGAAATTAATTTTACTCTATTGATCGTAGGTACATGGAGACAGAGAATCAGGTTTCATGGATGATTCAATTTTTGTAGATTTAGTTAATGCCTTAGTACAATATGAAAAAGAAGATAAGGATAGAGAACAAACAAAGAAAGGAAAAGAAAAGGAAGATGATAGAGATAAAAAGGATACTGTTAAAGCAGAAATTAAAAGTGAAAAATTATTAGAAGAAATTAAATCTGACAAAAATCCATTTCCATCTATGCATATATTTAATGCAAGTATCATATGAAAAAACATTTTATTTTATTGAAATTTTGTAATTCATAATATTATTATTTAAATTTTTTAGGCAATATCTAGTATGTTTCCTGACAAAGGTAGACCAGAAGAATTACGAGAAAAATATATAGAATTAACAGAGAGATCAGATCCAAATATTCTACCTCCAGAATGTACACCAAATATTGATGGAGTGAATGCAAAAAGTGTACCCAGAGAACAAACAATGCATTCCTTTCATACTTTATTCTGTAGGAGATGCTTCAAATACGACTGTTTCCTTCATCGTGAGTATAAGAATAAAATATAAAAGTTTTACTCTTCTTAAATTGGTTATATTCTTTAATTACAAAGATTAGTACTGAGATACAACCTAGTGGCCATACACCATGCTGTATCCCTGTCTTAAATTGATCATCTGTAAATTACGATTATTTATGATTCCTGATTTATTGTAGCAGCCAGGGGAGCGTCGCCGTCAGGTAAAGAATAACACTGCATACAAACGATCGTATTTGAACGAACGCTTCTTTTTTGTTTTATTTTCATTACTCTTTTCTTTTTCTTTTTTCTTTTTCATTCGGAGATGCCATCAAGGGTACATCTGCAATCATATTTCGTTGATCGTTCGATGCTGTGAACACATACTAAATTCTACATCATCCATGATGCTTTCTTTTGAAAATAGCTTAACATTAAATTTACATCTTATTTATAGGACTTCAAGTCTGTCATCCAGGACCGAATTTGCAAAAACGAAAGGGACCTGACTTAAAACCTTTTTCTGAACCATGCGGAATAGAATGTTACATGCATTTGGTAAAAGCAAGAATGATGGTAACAATAATAACAAGATTAGACACATAAAATGCAAATTTTGTTTTATAGGAAGGAATGAAAGAGAAACTCGCTGCACAAGCAGCAGATATAAAAGATGAGGAAAGCGATGAGAAACGTGGTGGACCTAGAAAGGTACGGAAACAAGCAAGTGTAGATTCTGGAAATGAAGCAAGTAGTGAAGATAGCAATGACAGCAATAAGTATAGTCAAGGAGATGGTTGTCAAGGTAAGACGGGATTATTCATTGTTTTCTAAATAAGCTATAATATATATATAGTTTATTTAGATTGAATAAGCTAGGATTATATTATCAATAAAAAATATAATAGATTCATATATTGTTATCATATTAGATTTTAAACAGAACGTTAATAAAGAAACAAAATCTGAAGAATTAATGGAAGATCAAGCTCAACCAGAAAACCAAGCACCGTTTACCCTTCTGGGCCTGGATAAACGAATAAAGACAGAAAGTGAATCTTCATGGACAGGATCAGAACAGAGTTTATTTCGAGCGCTTCATAAAGCTTTTCCTGGTAATCCATGTGCATTAGCACAGATAATGCTAACTAAAACGTGTCAGGAAGTATATCAATTTGCACAGAAGGAAGCATCAGATATTCCAGCAGTCGAAAATTTGAAAGATTTCACGCCACCGCGAAAGAAAAAAAAGAAACATCGTCTTTGGTCAATGCATTGTAGAAAAATACAGCTAAAAAAAGATTCTGGTGAATATTCGAAAATGAATAATATTAAATTTTTTTAAATACAATTTAAATTATTTATGAATTTTTTTCTTTTTTTTATTTTCAAGGTGCCAATCATGTTCATAATTTCGCACCGTGCGATCATCCAGGAAGACAGTGCGATAACTCGTGCCCATGCATACAAGCTCAGAATTTCTGTGAAAAGTTTTGTCAATGTAGTAGCGAATGTCAAAATCGTTTCCCAGGATGTAGATGTAAAGCTCAATGTAACACAAAACAGTGTCCTTGTTATCTAGCTGTAAGGGAATGTGACCCAGATCTGTGTCAAACATGCGGCGCAGATCAGTTTCATATTACTAAAATATCTTGCAAAAACGTTAGCGTTCAACGCGGTCTTCGTATGTATATAATATCTTTTTATATTTTTTAAATCATAAGATTAATTTTAGCTTTATATTAATGCTAATATATTTCAGACAAACATCTTTTAATGGCACCATCTGATGTAGCTGGCTGGGGAATATTTCTTAAGGAATCTGCGGCAAAAAATGAATTTATATCGGAATATTGTGGTGAAATTATAAGTCAAGATGAAGCTGACAGACGAGGCAAAGTATATGACAAATATATGTGTAGTTTCCTCTTTAATCTTAATAATGGTAAGAAAAATTAATAAAATATATTGCAGGTTTTTATCAATAGTTGAAGAATAATCAAATTTCTATTAATTTTGTCCCTTTAACTTTCAGACTTTGTTGTGGATGCTACTCGAAAGGGAAATAAAATAAGATTCGCCAATCATTCAATAAATCCTAATTGCTATGCAAAGGTAATGATGGTAAATGGTGATCATAGGATAGGTATTTTTGCAAAAAGGGCTATTCAACCTGGCGAGGAATTATTTTTTGATTACAGGTAAAATTATTCATTATGTACACACATTTTTTTTCATATTATTTACATGTTTCTTTCTTTTGTAGATACGGACCAACGGAACAATTAAAATTCGTGGGTATCGAACGGGAAATGGAATTTTTATAATGTAAAATAAAATTCAACGATAGTATATACGAAGAATGAAAAGAGAAAAAAGAAAAGATGTAGATAAACGAACTACTGAACGCAGAAGAAATACAAAGAATGTTAAAGTTTATTTAGTCCATGTTACAGTTTTGTTACAAAACAAAGGAAATAATAATAATAAAAAGAGAGAAAATACAATTATAAACTTCTATCATTAAGATTACAAAATATCTTTATTTCTTCTTAATTATATATTTTACGAAATATTCACAATATTATAATTGTTTATCATTTAATTTAATTTTATATTTTATTGAATTAAAAATGACTGTATTAAATATTACATATATAACAATACATAATAGAGACTAGGAAATATATATGTATTTATATTTTAGTAGAAAGTGCATCAGTAACAATGGCGTCAATGCAAAAAAGTATAGAACAATTTTACAATAACGTTGTTTACTAAATAGAGTTAGTAATAGTGATCTTCATATTTATAAGATCGTATTCGCTATGAATAATTTTCACACACATCCGTCCAATATTATTTTAATCATTAATTCTTATATACTATAATAAAATATTCTATTTTCCAGAATGAATTATAATCGAATTTTATTAATCAAATATGATAACATTTATGTCAATCGAGTTGATTTATCATTTTTGTTTCTATCTTTCTTTCTCTCTTCTTCTTCCTCCCCACTATCGCGGTAAGAGATCCAAAAGAGTAACGTGTTGCAGTGCAACTTATACTTTTTCTTTGTGATTCATATATATTTTAAAATTGTGCAATTAATTAAAATAATATACAAGAAAAGTTCTATGTGATTAATTGATCAAAAACAGAAAGAAGCGGGAAATATTAAATACGACAGATATCAAGCAGTCGAGAAAATTATAACGCGTAACAGGAATTGAATATCTTACCAGTGTTATGTCAGAAGAAGGTAATAATCTACGCTTACGCGATATTACATTCTTGAATAAGAGCAAACAGAAGTAAAAAAAGAATAGATACAAACTGTACTTTACTAGAAATGAAAGTATGAATGGAATGATTAATGATGTCATATCAATCTATCTTTATATTCATAAAACCAAAGTGTAAAAACTTGAGAAAAAGAAACCAAATTGTAAATTGTCAATCGATAGCAGACACATATAGAAGTTTATTGATTAAAATTCATTAGTTCGTAACGAACAGTAATGAAGAAATATTATATCCAAAAAATTTATAGATATAATTTAAAAAAATATATATTTTATTCAAGTTGTATTTGAATTATATATTTAATAATAATTATTAGTGATTATCTATATTATTCTTTTAGTATATAATTAAAGAGACCAAAAAAAAGAGAATAAAATTCTATCACATACTTTCTTACATAAGTGCATTGCGCTGAAATTACGCATGTCTGAAGGAAAAAGTAAAATAAATTTCTAAAGATATATATGCATATTATATAGGGCAAAAATAACTCATATTGGCAATGAGCCAACTCTTAAAAGTAGAAGTACCTTGAGAGAAAGAACCGTGAATTCGTTAGTTACTTTATGCTTTTGAGCAATTTTTGGATATTAAATTGACTTACAATCAGTTTATTTTAAATGAAAGTGAAGAGATAATTAAAGTTACGACGGAATCATACCGCTTAGCAAAACAAGTGTGCTTATATGCATATCTGTTTTTGCTTATATATATATATATATATATATATATATATATATATATATATATATATATATATATATATATTTATATATANTCATCTGTTCTTAATGCAACAGAGATTGTAGTATTTTTGTCAATAGTGCTTATCGAGATTAACATTATATATTGAAAAAGATTCTTGAATCATTTAATTCTCGTTATTATTAATATCATTTAATTTTCTTATTTTGGAATAATAGTTAATGTATGCAATATATGTATATATTATATATTATAGAAAATATATGTATATATGTATATATTATAGAAAAATCACAGAAACATGTGGCAAGAGAAGTCGGCATTGAGGAATTGAAACAACTAAGAAACAAATATGAAGGAAAATTGACAGCCTCCCTCTATGCTGGAGCCCTTCTTATCGCTGTTATTGCCTTAATATCCGTTCTAGGAATTCTCTGTATTGCTAACTATCAGGTAAATTTAATGAATTTCAAATTAAACTTCAAAATTTAATTCATAACTTGATTAAATATCATTTCTGTCACTTATTAATTTTTATTATAATAATAATAATCATTTATTATAATAATAATAATAATATCTATATTGTCTAAATATATTATGTAAATATGTATATAGAATTCACGAAAAAGAAAAATCACACTTTTTAATATATATATATACACAAGGTGAATTTAGTAATGCTGGGCGGCTATACTATAGTAGTAAATGGGCTAAACTATAATTTTGTTTCTATCGAAAATAGAAAAAATATAAAAAAAAATTTTACATTGTTTAAAAAGCTCGTATAACGATTTTTTTTTACAGAAGTACATTCATGCAATTTTAGGTAGGACTGCACGATTTTTTTCTATGAATTAATTATTGTGCTATTTTGATTAAAAATATATTAGAACACAATATGGAAAAATTAAATTTCTTGAAATATTTTAAATTTTGGAGTGTGACATGCATTTTCTGTGGTAATATATCTATTTCATAACATAAACATACCTACATAATAGTTAAAGCCAGTAACATCAAAAAATATTAGTGTGATTTTTTTAGATTAAATAATCAGAATAGAATGATCATTGAATTTTACTGTTTGTGCCCTCTAACAATATCGAAAAAAATACAAATTACCATTTAAAAAATCGCTGATGATTTTGAAATGTTATAAACTCGGTTGCCAAATTAAAACAATTATAGTTTTTAATTAATAATACAAAAATAAAAATACTAAAATAAAGAGAATAAAAATTAAAATATTTATTTCTTTGATCTATCCATTATGTTCTATTGATCTATTAAAATTGACCTATTGAAACATTTTTTAACGTTTCTATTATTATAACATTTCTTAAAATAGTTGTCGATTAAAATAACATTCATATTATAATTGCTATTGAAGAAATTCATAGTTTCTTAATATTAAAATAATTTTGCAAAAATAGGATAGAATAATCAAATATTTTGTAAATTTTCAAATTAATATCAAGATTAGAATAAGAATAAATCGTTAGACATTGATTTCAATCCATGAAGTGATGAAATATAAATGTAATTTTTATTGTCATTATAAAAATTGTATTGTTATTATTATTATTCTTTGCATCATTATTGTTAGTGTAAGAGAAAAAAGAAAAAGGAAAAACAGACGAGACAAACGAAAAAAAAAAAGTCGAATATACCATTATGTATGTATGTACTATAGAATATCCAATTAGGTTTCGTTATCATTAGGTATGTTTATTTTCTAAATGGTAAATGTATTATATTATGTATTCACTGATATTCAGATCCTAAATGAAAAGAGAAAGTACAAAATTATTCTTATCTTATTCTTTTTGTTTTGTTACAGGATTTAACTCAAGTGATTATTCCTATATCAACTTTCACAATATTATTACTCTCTTCATTGAGTTTACTATTAGTGACGCAACTACCATGCACATTAATATCCGCTAAAGCTAGACTTCTTTTAGGCTTCATCGCGTCTGTTACTTTAGGTGTTGGAATTCTAATCGTTCATGCTTCGGTACCTCTGTTTGTCGCAGTTCACACAATGATCGCAGTATTACCAAGAGACAGTCGACAAACACCAACAATTCTTGCAACTATGTTAATTTTTGTTCATTTAGGAATACGATTTATGTTTCTCGAACAATCAAGTTACTATCAAACAAGTCAGGTATTATATTCCTATGTTTAAATTATATCTTCTATTCCCTTGACTACTCTACTGCTATTTAATTATCATTTGTTTTTACATTTTTACATTTAAGACTATTTATTTATTCACTCATCTTGCCATTTGATTTAGACATGCAGCGAGATCATTTTTCTATTTGCTGCAATTCTATCGGGTTCATATTATAGCATACTAACTGCTAAAGCGCATAATAGGACGTTCTCTAAAACAAAAACAGTTATCGAATCTAGAATAAAGCTAGAATGTGAAAGAGAACAACAAGAACAATTATTGTTGAGCGTCATTCCTGCTTATATTGCAGCTGAGGTAAGCTTTGGATTTTCCTCTCATGATAATTATCTGTTCAAATGTATCAAGCATTGTTAAATAAAATTGGGACAGGTAAAAAGAAGTATTATGTTGAAAATGGCGAATGCGTGTCAAGAAGTTAGTAAACATAAACAAACTAGATTCTATGAAATGTACGTGCAGCGACATAACAATGTCAGGTAAACTAAAAAAAATAGAGCAAACTATTATTGCCTTAATCAATTATAATAAATATAAAAATGATAATATTTCTCTTAGCATTCTATATGCGGACATTGTTAATTTTACACCGCTTTCGGAACAATTGTCAGCTTCGAATCTAGTAAAAATACTCAATGAACTATTCGGAAGATTCGATCAAATTGCTCAGGTAACATCGTGATAATTTTTCATTGAATCATCTTTTATTATCTAGTATTATCAAAATATATCTCCTACTCTATTAAAATATCATGATTTTAACTTTAAGTTCATATCTTACATGTTGATACATATGTTGATACATAAATACACATGTGAATAATTTTAGGATAATCAATGCATGAGAATTAAGATCCTGGGTGATTGTTACTACTGCGTTTCAGGATTACCCATTTCTCGACCAAATCATGCGTACAATTGTGTGACTATGGGATTACAAATGATTGATGCTATTAAGTAAGAAGAAAAAAGATAAACTGATCTTTTCCCGAAATAGTAAAATGATAAAAACATTAGTCGTTTTTTTTCTTTAGATTTGTTCGTAATGCAACAGGATTCAATGTGGATATGCGAATAGGAATACACACCGGAAATGTGCTATGTGGTGTACTTGGTTTACGAAAATGGCAATTCGACGTTTGGAGTGACGATGTTACGCTAGCAAATCATATGGAAAGTGGTGGTTTACCGGGGTAATTTATTATATAACAATATACATATTGTTATAATAATTTCAATTCTTATGCGTTTAGACCGAAATATGAACGAATGTTCGTTGCTTGCTTCGACCAAATTTGTATTTGTATTCACAATTTGTATTGTGTTCATTAAACAAGTATTGGTGTAATAAATGAACAGCACGAATTTGTCGAAGTGAGTATTGATTCGTTTGGTCTGAACGACCATAATAATAAATCTTTAATAACTTTTCTTTTTTTTTTTTTTTTGAAGGAGAGTGCATATAACTAAAGCTACCCTGCTTCAACTTGGAAATCATTTTGAAGTGGAACCTGGAAATGGAGGATCACGAGAAAATTATCTTGCCCAGCATAACATAGAAACTTTCTTAATAGTGCCACCAAATGTGAGAAATGCCTCTTTCTCTGTCATTTCTGTGAAAATTAGAATTCTCTATTGATATTCATAATACGAAAATTAATGCTTCATACGTGATATTTTTTAAATATTAACATCAAATTATATTGTATACATATCAATATTGAAGTAAAGCAGAAATAATTATTCGATTATAGTTGATTACAATCGAGTATTCAATTATAATTTAATTGATTGATCGATTTCATTTTAATGAGAATATATTCGAGATAGAATTGATTAACAAAGTCTGATGAGTAATGATTTTTTTCGTATTACATATGTTAGAAATCCAACCAAGAAAATCGCGCGGATGATAACAGTGAGCGTGAATACGGTGCTGCTTCTATACCGTCCAGGTGAACACGACATATCGTTTGGTTCCGTTACTTCGCTTTTACGTATAAAAACCGTCCACTGTCTTTCTGCATTTAAATTTGGCTCTAAATGTAGTTATTATTCTCTAATTCGAATCATAATGCACTGTCAATAGAGTATAAATGTTATGGAATGAAATAGCTTTTAAAATGCTCTTCTTTCTTGTATCTTTATATTAATCGTTATTGAGTAATATTTAATTGAATACATGAAACAAAGAAAAAGTCATATGTTATTGATGCCTTGATATCTTGCTAATTGTTATTTGAAGAAAAAAGCATGAATAGGAGAAAGACAAAAAACCCATTTTAAATAATTTTTATCTCTACATCTAAACAGATCAAGACCAAGCAGTAAAATGACAAAATATGTTGAAAGTTGGGGCGCTGATAAACCTTTTGCCAACATCGCAGAAGCTACACTTGCTAAGAATATTGGCCTAACGGTAAGCCAATAACAAATTTTGTTGTTAATTAAAAAGTAGTTAATAAAAAAAGAAAAATTAGTCCTTTATTATATTAATACAATAAAATATAGTTAAAATAGAGTATTAAACTAAATAAATGTATGTGTCTCTTCTTTCTTATAGAGTATCGCCATGATTGAATCGAATATTTTAATAAATAATAATTTTAATTGTTTCGTTGATATAAGGTGAGTTTACCTTATTTTTTGTCTTTAATAAATTTTCTATTCATACATACATGTATATATATATATATATATATATATATATATATATATATATATATATATATATATATATATATATATATATATATATATATATATATATATATATATATATATATATATATATATAAAAAAATATATTNTATATATATATAACGATTAATCATTATCATACTCATAAGTGCTTCTTATATACAGACAATGGTGTCAAGGCAATGAAGGTATGTCATCCTTCACTTATCGATTTTATGATCAAAATCAAGAACTTCAATATCGGCAACAGATTGATGAACAATATCCGTGGTATCTTTTCGCTTCAACTATTATTTATGGTATGATTTTTGCCATTCAAGTTATGTATTTACCAAGGTAAGCATTCACTGGTTAATTAATTTATCATTTCCTTTGGTTTGTTTAGGCTGAAATATATTCCGTTATCGGAAATATATTTATTTTTCAATCCTGAGTATCAGATATTACTTTCTATACGCTCTCTCTATATTTTTTTTTTTATTTTTTAAATATAGGGCGATCGTTAAATTAATGTAAAATGTTCTATGTATATCTATTTTTTAAATTATTTTTTTGTAACTATCAAATTTATAATTTGTCTTTAGCTGCTAAACGCAAAAAAAGTAAAAAAAACTGAGTTATTATTAACTAATCCATCCAGACTGCTGTTTGCAAGCAGATAATTGACGCTAGTGAACATTTTAACATTTTAACAAATAATAAACAGTAAACAATAAATCTTATTCAAAAGACGGTACATCAAAGAATTTATTTGCGGATAATGAATTTATAATGATGCGTTTAGACGCATGGATAAATGAAACTGCTGCTTCCCGTTAAAAAAAAAACATCAAATAATCACTAGCACTAAAGATTACCAGTATCTTATATGATGTTGAACGATACATTCAATTTCTTAATCAAAAATAAAATTAATGTTAATCTATTCTAATAGTAAGTGATAATTATTGAAATTTGAGGAAGATAATAAGGAGTTGTAGATTCCAAATATAAAATTTTAGTTTATTAGTTTCTGATATATTAGTAAAAAAATTTTATTAGTTTCTGATATATTAATAAAAAAATTTTGTATAGTAAAACTGTATATTTGTATAGCAAAAAATTCTGCCTATACAAACGTTACAAATCAATACGTTACGATGTCAATATCTAGGTAAATGTTCCACTTATAATCGGCATATTAGAAAAATAAAAACTGAAATTAGATTTGGGTCATACATTTTTCCGATCGTCTTTTAGCCAAAACCCAAAATGTTATTTAACAATTCGATTCATATTGATTATTGATAATAAAGCGATATTCCGCTACTTTGAACATAACGTATAATAAATAATAAAATTTATCGTTTACATTTATTCCCATATAGTATTTAATTTGAGTTTACGCAGAATATACAACATCTTTCTCAGGAATTTATTGTTAGGCAACTATAGAGTTACAATAACCGATGTTAAGATCGATATCATTATTACATCAACAATTATTGTAATAAGTACTGTTATCAGAATTTAAAGTTTTTTATTAACATAAGAAACTAATAAAAGTTCTCAGAAACTAATAAAAATCTATCACTAAAATTTCATATTTGAGGTTTTTTTGCTCTTTTTTTGGTTTCATTTTGATGAATGAGTCATATCATATTGGAGTTAATAATTTCCCATATATTTTCTGATTCTGTTGAATAATCTATATTTTGTGCTACGATTATTTGTTATTTTATTTCGATGAATTAAATAAATAAAAAATATCAATCATTTATTTGATTCGGACACAAGATGAAGTTACTTTTAAAATAAAAATAAAATTAATGGAAATGGTTCATTATTCCAATTTTTCATTTCAAATGAAATTCTGCATAACCATTAGTCTGTCAATCGACAATACCAAATGCTCACGCTATCGCGTCCATTCCTTCTAAAAAATATCAGAGATCCATTCCAGAAGGAAACAGGATATAAGATGCACGACCAAACGAGATAGAATTGAATGTTTTTATTTCATTTCCAACATGTATCTCATACGCATATCGCGATACCTATTTCTGTGATACAAGTACCTGATACAAAAACCGTCTTCGCTGTATTAGACAGCGTCTAATACGCGGCATTGCCACTGTAATAATTGTCGTCGTCATTAACTCTCGAATAACCAATAACGAACATGCGGCGATGCATGCATCGATTTTTAGGTTCCATGATATATGTTGCAATGTATATAGCTCGTCATGTAGCAACTGTCACCAATGCAGGAATGAGACTTCCAGATTTTAGTTGAAAAGTTCGTTTCGAATTTCGTTATTCTCGTCGCTACGACTGTCGTAACGCACTATGGGTCGGATCGAGAATTTTTTCATTTTTGAATAACTCTTGACTCGAAATTTCATTTCGATATCATAAAAAATATCGAAATGAAATTTGTCATAAATATTTATAACAAATATTCAATGATATACAATATGATATATTTCATGTTTGTTTAATCGCTGTTTCATTAATTTTATAAACAAATTTATTAAACAAATATTTACTATATTTTTGAACTTTTAATTTTGAAATTATGAGCAAAATCGAATAATATTGAATATGCGTACATAAATTTTACTTATTATTTAAATTTATAAAGCGAATGGAAAGTAAATAAAAAGTAATAAAATTAAAATCAACATGTTTAGTATATTTAGTTATTCTATTAAACATAACAGTATATATTTAGTTATTCTATCATTAAACATATTAAGAGAATAAAGTATTAAAACTTACGTTTCATAATTATTATTCTTTTTTATATAGATATAAACTCCTCTACATCTAATTTTTTATATCTTTTATTTGTTGTCTAATAGAATGGAGTTTATTAATAATTAATAAATAAATTTTTTGTTTTAATATAGAATTTTTATTATAACAAGAATTTATTTATGATTAATGTAACATGTAAAATTAAAAAATTAATTTAAATAATTAAATTAAATGTTATAAAATAATAAATAATATATAATTGATATTATAAGAACTAAATTTTATTTAAAATGCTTTTTTATTAGAAATAAAATGTAATATTATGATTTTTTTTTATGACTAGTGTATGTCTTCTCGCAATTCCTGGAGTTAAGTAATCCTTCTACCTACATATATAATCATAATCGTTTAGATTTTTATTTTAAGTTCTTATAGAATTAGTAGATGAGAAAATGTGAGTTGTGCAGCAGGAAAATTTTCAAAAACCTGCTCTCTTTGTTATTGTTCTATTGAGATTTGAGATTTGGTCTAATCTTGTTGTTAATGCTTGTTTAGGCAGCTTGATTTTTCATTTAAGCGGTATATTGGCAATATCGTAATTTCCTGTACTTTCAAGATTGTAAATTAATTGTAGCTGTTTGTTTGTATATTCTTTGTTTGTGAGTATATTTGCTAAGGCATTTAGTTCTGTGAATGATGTCGAAATCTTGCGGTTTATTTAGTATAATGCGGAGGAATTTGTTTTGCATTTTCTGGACTTTGTTAATATTTGATTTTACTGCAGTCTAGATTTAATATCCATATATATGTGATGGGACACATGTCTCATAGAGATTTATTTTTATTGTTGTCTTTAACTTAATATTTCTTGCAATGAGAGGGTATAATACTTATTTAGTGCTGAGTAAACCAAGTTGACTCTCTTTGTAATTGCCAGGAGCTGGAGTCTGGAGGGTAATTCCTAAATATTTCACTGTGTGTGTCCATGGAATATCCTGATATGGTAACTTGATTTATGGCTGAAATTCTTCTTCTGGTGAAGGTGATTGCTTGTGTCTTATTTGGGTTGACAGTCAGCTTCCAGTTGCAGAAATATGTTTGTAACATGTTTATGTGTGATTTTATATTATATTTGGTTTGGCTTGGATTTTATATTATATTTTCTGGGCTCCAGGAGGAGGCAAAAATGGTTGTGCATAGATAACCCGTGAGTACTTGAGGAGGTGGTAATATCATTGATGTGGAAAGTGAAAAAGAAGGGACCTAAAATAGATTCCTGAGAAACCTCTGCCCAGATGCCTTGACTGAGGAGGATGACCCATTTACAATCACGTAGTATTTTCTATTCTGTAGGTAGTTTATGATTAGGGCAAGGAGGAAGCTAGAGGTATTTATTTGTTGAAGCTTATATATTAATAAGTCTAGAAGAACTAGCTGAGTTAATCTGTTTTTGTTTGCCTTTGTTGATATAGAATGTTGATATAGAATATGTTCTGAAACTCTTTGCAATTATTAAATGCATGAGTGGCTGACTTTGAAGCCAAATTGTTGTGGTATTAGGATATTATTTGAATCTATATGGAATAGGAGGTGGAGGTAAATGAATTTTTCAAATAATTTACCGAAGATGTTCAGAAAACTGGTCGGTTTGTAACTGGTTAAGGCGGTAGGAGGTTTACCCTGTTTGTACATAGGTGATTTTTACTATTTTCCGTTCTGGGAAATGTGATAGTCTTATGCAGGCTTTAAATATATAATAAATTTGGACTATGGATTTTGATGGAAGATTTTTGAGTTTGTTCGCTATGATTTTATCGGGACCGGGTGCCTTATTATTTTGGGAGTTTTTTTTATTAAATTTCTAATTAACTGTGGAGAACAGCTTGGAAAATAATCCTGGGGAGAATAGGCATGTATTAAATTATTTGCCCAGGGAGAAAGTATTTAATACGTCGTGTCATGTATTTTTTGAAAAAATTGAGCCAAGCCTTCTGCCTTTTCTGCATCAGAATAAAGAGAATTTGTGTTAGGAGGGGATTTGTGTTTTGTAGGACTGGAATGCGTGTCTTGGATTAGCCACTGATTTTATATGCCAGAGGTATTGTCCATAGTTTTAATATTGTCAAGTTTGTTTTGCCAAGTCTGAATTTTCAATTCCCTGATTCTCTTCTGTATGGAGTTTGTAAGTATTTCTAAGTAGTTTGTAGGTTGGTATTCCAATTCTCTGACTTTCGTCTATATTTGTTCCTTTCTTTTATTAAGTTTTGCAGGAAATGATTGGTATTGTTCGGATGATTTTGGGTAGTATAGGAAATGTGACATTGTGGTATAACTTTGGAATGTGACAGGATAGGATATTTATTTCTTCATCAATAGCTTCCGTGGTATTTACTGCTTTATGTGCATCCTATTACAAAGTTGAGTGTAGGTTGTTTGATCCATTTGGATTGTGGATTTTATGTTACTGCGTGTTTGGAAGGTGAGTTCTACTAGTGATTGGAAGTCAGGTCGTCTATAATAGTCATTTAAAAGAAATATGTCATATTAGAGGGAGTGCAGGAGGGAGTACAGTGTGGTTGTTTGTAAGTGTAAGTAGAGCTATGTATGATTTGATAGTTGTTCAGTTCGGCACGATTTTTAATAGCGAATCCATTTACGTTTCTGCTAAAGTTATTCCATATTTCATAGGTGACGAAATAACCTGCGCTGTAAGGTGAAATAATATTGTCAGAGGTCAGACTGTGAAATTTTGCTTTTTGGAGGAACGTATGCTGCTCCCATTATATTATGATTTTGGAGTTGGTTTTTATTTTTATAGCAAGATATTCAATGTACCTCCTCTAATGTGACATATTTCTTTAGGTTAGGGATATACCTGGGAAGCAAATGACTCGGTACATGGAATATCTTGTGCATGTGGACATTTCCGTGCAATGAATGACATTAAGATCATGCGTTTTTAATATTAACCATTATTCTATTTTCCGGTTTTTAATATTAACCATTATTCTATTTTCCGGGAGGCAGATTAGACCTTTTAATACTACCGTAAGCGTTTTTTCTGTGTTTACCGTGTATGTGTGGAATTGTATATTGTCTTTTATGCCGGATTTTTTGAAGTTACGACTGTCAGCGATGTTAGCAAAAGTTACCTTTAGCTTATCTGATGCGATCTTTGCTTGAAAATTGTTTTTGTATTTTATTCCGAGCGCGTCCAAGAAGTTAACGTGGTCTATTTTTCCATGAAAGCAGATCGGTGGTGGCTTTATTTGTGACTGTTTCTATTGATGGTTGGGTGTGTGTAGGTATTTCGATTGGGCTATGTGTGTTTGAAAGATATTTGTCACTGTCCTGCTCAAAATATCCAACAAATGGGCTGAGTCTGTTTTTTGTAGGAATTTCTGGGTTTATACTTCCATACCTGCTGCTTGATTAATTTTGATTACAGTTGTGGAGTTCGTGAGTGAGCTGGACCGTCTTCTGTCAATCTGGATATTAAGGTTTTCTATGTCGAGTGGCTCCGTATGTATATTCGCCAGTGTGTTCGTTTCTTCTTTGTCCCTCAGCTTGGTAGTCTAACTTTTAAGTTATTATATAACTTGGTAATTTCACTTCTAAACTCTTAAACTCTTGACTTGTTATATTAATACTTTGTCTCAACTATACTTAGCACGATGAGACTCGACTGTGTCCAAATGGCCTCAATATTATATGATGTCTTCAGAGTCTTCAGAGTCCTCTTTTATATCAAGGTCTATGTCACGCTTTCCAAAAGATTCTGAAGAGTGGAGCGAAGGATATGTTAAGACCAATCAGAAAGTATGGGAGAGATTTCCAAAATATTTCATTGCCATCTATGAGATAATTCTCTTCTAGGAACTGTTCTATTGCTTGCACAATACTTCGGGTGTTTGTTACATGGCAACGCACATGTTTGTTACATGGCGAAAGACATCATCGCACTTAAGATTGATTAAGTTTATGGGGCGCCTAGTTTGGAGTTTTCTAAGAAAAAGAAATATCGCCGTTTTACAAAACGTCGCGAAAATTTTCGATCGATTGTGCGTCGTGACAGTTTGCCATTTGTTTTTAAATCCTATACAATGTGTTGAAGTCTCCTTCCTGGCTCCAACGAACTTCGAGCCGTGTCTATCTGAAGATCTTACCATGTGCAAACCATCTGTAGTCAATACTGTCTACAATATTAACTAACTAATAGTCTATCCTAGGCAACTTGGAAAAAAAATCGAAATTGATTGGCTGAAGCCAGTTATCAATTTTCCTAGGATGACAGAAAAACTAATCTTGCCTTCACTGCTTCAAATAGTTGCAATGCAAGAATTAAAATCTCGGTTCAGACTCAACTGGTTCAGACTCAATCAAAGCAAACATACAATTTAAACAGAATAATCTTTGTATGAGTAAGAATCTTTAATTCTTAAATAGTAATACACATTTCAGGAATCATTTTACTCAATAATTGAGGTGAAATTGCAGCACTAAATTTTAAGTCTTCGTAATTCTTTCCTATTGCTAAAAAGTAATATTGCAGATAATCTCTCCTGCACTAACTGCGCCTGTTATGACTATATTTCGTTTTTCAATCGAAAGACTTGGGCGAATTTTATTCAACAAATAATAAAAAGCAAAGTCATCCATAAGCAGATAATTTCTATAATCACTAGATTCATTCGTTTTCAGCTCTTTTAATAATGCCAAATTGGAAAATTTGAAATTTTTTTTAATATAATTAACATACCTCTTGGTATTGACAGTAATATTGGAAAATGATCCGACATTTTAAAACATGTTTTTTAATGTTGATGTTACACGAAAAACTGAAGAATCGGCAGTGTGGAGACAAACTGACTCTGACGTAGGTTTCATGAAACCTAAAATTGCATGCATCGCCACATGAACGTCTGTGGAGAATATTGCTTAAAATTCACTTTTATATTCACTTATATTCACTTGAAGTTCTCCACTTCTCTCTCTTTCTCTCCATTTTTCCCTTCAAAAATTTCATTCTAATGATTGCGTTATATCTGTACAACTGAGAAGAGTTATTTAAAATGTTGATTCTACAAAATATTCAGAAATCAAAATTTATTTTTTTAAATATTTATTTTTTCTCCAAATCGGAAATGATGAAATAATGAATATTAACGTCAGTACATAGACGAAGATTTTGTAATAATAAACAACTACACAATAAATTTCATACATCTTTGACCGAACTACATGTATAGTATTTACATAATTTCACTTTGCTCACGTATATCGAACAACATTCTCGATAACTTTTCTTTACATATAGTTTTCGAGATATTTGCAAAAAACGAAATGAAAACCCCATGCATAATTATATATGCGCCAATTATATAACTTCGCCTAATTTGAAATCAATCCATTTCAAGCTAATACCACAAAACTATTACGTAGCTTTTTTAAACAAAAAACAAAGTATCAGTATTAATTTGTTGTAAATAAAATCCTAAGCGAAAGCCGACCCCCTCGCCGATTGGCAACATTTCATTTGATTTCGTTTTAGTTTCATATAGCTTCACATGTGCAATTGTGCATGCAGTTTTCGTCAAAGCTATGTATGTATTCAGATTCGTAAGATATGAAAATTAATAGCTGACAGATGTAAACAAATATGTCAAAAATAATGTATATTGGTATTGAGAATATTTTACAAATATCTCGGGGTACTAAAACCGAGCGATAATTATATATAAATACGTACATATAAATTCCCCGATAATATATTATAATATAAAAAGTCGGTGAAATCGCTTTGTAAACAATTATTATTATTTTCCACAAAAACAAATTATTCTTAATCTTTTGATAGATTGTTATATAGATTGTTACACATAGAAATTTTTATTACAGGAGCATTACAGTTTACAGCAGTTTTCTACCTGTTTTGTCATGTTTATCCATTTTTTCCATATTATGTTGGCTAAATGTTAAAACGAAAAACGAAGGTGACAATATTAGAAATTGGTTATCTTTGAATAGGGAAGTCAGGATAGCAATATACTTAATTACAGTCTTTCTAACGATTGCATCATGCATTCTTAGCCTATTATTGAACGATATCGAACAGGCAAATAAATACGATATCATCGCACCAGTAAGTATCAATATTTATATATAAATTTAAAAAGTTTTATTTAACAGTTAATGCAATTCCAATTCCGATTGAATAAGACATTAAAAATTCAAGATTAAGACCTATAAGTACTATAGATTTACATCTATAAATATTGTATATCTTAAATATTATAAACATTTCAATTTATACGTATAATTACTATAAACTCTGACAAATCTCACTAGTATTTATTGTACGATAGCCTGCAAAGTGATCAAAAATTAAACTAAATAAAATCAAAAATATGATTACTATTGATTGATCTCTGAATCAGTGAAGTTTATTGATAAAAGTAACTGCATTGTTCTTGATGTTGAAATTCAAAGGTCAAATTTTTTATGATTATATCGTATCCTATCGTATCCTTATCGTGAGGATCGAACTTGTCAAAGGAATTACGAGTCGCAAATGGCCCGTTCTTCTGGACAACGATTCTAAAGTTTCATTAACT
This sequence comes from Lepidotrigona ventralis hoosana, assembly GCA_002806875.1. Classification (NCBI taxonomy): domain Eukaryota; kingdom Metazoa; phylum Arthropoda; class Insecta; order Hymenoptera; family Apidae; genus Lepidotrigona; species Lepidotrigona ventralis. Next base: position 22,057 of record NIPQ01032662.1, read on the forward strand.
TTTCATTGACTCTTGTTGTGACATAAAATTCTTTATATTTTATTGTACCTGTATATATTAATTGTAATGTTGAATGTAAATTAAAATCAATTGTTCTTGTTCAGTCTTAAAATCAATTGTTTATATATTAATAATAAAATATTCGAAACGTAATTGAAACAAAGCATATGTAAAATAAAACATATACGATAAAAGCAAGGAAAAATAATAAAGTGGAGGAAATAAGGATGAATAAAAGTGAAGAACGATCATAGACGGTTTATAGTACTTAAAGGTCAATATTAATAAAGAAGCATAATTTTAATCAAAAGAAATGTTTTTCTCTCTTTTTTTTGTTTTAGTTATATATATATAGTGCTGTGATGTGCCTGATTGCAAGTTGGACGCATTTACGCATTGATTTCTTGCTAAAATTCAGTACAATGTTTTTCTCTACAATAACAATGATATTTCTTTTTTCGCAAGCACCCATTGCTCGATTATACAATGCAACTGAAGTTGTCGAGTAAGTAGAAATATTATTATTAAAAATATAGATATACATATATACAAAGTGCACACACGCACACACGCACGCACGCACACGCGCGCGCGCGCGCGCACACACACACACACACACACAAAATTACGAAATATTGGTGAAAAAATTGAAATAAAAATTACTTAATTTAACTTAATTAACAGTAAATTACAGCTTTTAAAACTACACTAAAATGAGTGATCATTTACTTTAAAGATTCTTTACCGATTTTGATAGTCTTGAAATATGTTAACAAGGTCATTATTCTGAATATTTTTTCCTATATATCACTAATGCTCGATTTTAGTTTCCGAGATATTCTCAGAAATATTTTTGTCTCGTAGTTTTTAATATTTAAATATTTTTGCATGGTACTTTTAACCTTTGAAATTTGTCTCAAATTGCCGTTTGAAACAAACAACCATAAATAAGATATTTAATAAGTTTATTTTGTATTTACAGCTATATATATTTTGATTTTTATTTTAGCTATTTCATTATTAATATATTATTATTAGTGCTCATTGAAATAAAGTATTTCGTATAAATGATATATAAATTTTTGGATATATGCAACATCTATGATAAACTAACTTATAAATAATGTTTTCAGTATGAAACGCCGTTATGTTTTTTTATACTAAACCTAATCCAAATCCAATTCAAATTTAAAATCAAAGCAATAAATTTCGGAAATTCTAGCACAGACGAAGTATATGATCATATACATTGTCTGTGGTACAGTCTAACCGAATCTATAAAATAAAATCTATGTGTAGAAAATTATACAAATGCTTGTACTCTCTACGCTTTACACTGTATATATTTATACTGTATATATCTAGCTTGATTCGCTCTGTATTCTGGATAGAATCCAATTGCTCTCGCCTGCACTTCCGACTGTCCTTTATAAGTCCACAGGCAGCGTTCCTTGTTCCTTCTAGGAATCTGGCAGGTCGTAAAAGGTCAAAGCGTCCTGTTTTCGACATGGGTTCCATAATACTGTCAACTTTCTTTACATATGAAATAAAATAAAATATTAACAATATTTTTACATATTTGACACCCGATTAGAAAGAGTTGCTATTCGTTTTATAACTATCAGTTTAATAAATTTAACTCAAACATTCATTTTGAAAAATGATTAGAGGAATATCGGTATTGGTTAATAATTCATAAAAATAAGTAACTCTTTGATCGGGAAAGTTCCCTGCGAGAATGCCATCGGGTCGGATCGCAGGGTTGGCAATAGAGCGTTCATGAGCCTCTCAAGTGATCTGGACTTCCAGATATAGCTTCAAGTCGTCATAAACCCTTGACCGCCTTGCCGATCTTGTTCTACACCTAACAAAGCCCTCGACCGTAGCATAAAGTAACGCTTTCACTTTCCCAAATATAGGCAGAACATTTGGACAAAGATACATTAAAACAACGACAAACATCTGCGCCATATGCCCTACTTTGAAGCCAAGAAATTTCCCGAAGCCGATGGAAAGCGAAACAAGGAAAATTTCCTTGTTTTTTGCATCGGCTTGAAGACCAAAATTCGTTTAACTATCAGACCGATTAGTTCTCGCGATTCAGTCTTACCACCGAAGGCCAAAGTCCTTCAGGTGCGCGGCAAACATACAGTCCACTAATAATAAATCTCGTCATCGTACACTCGTACATTCATACATTCGTGTTCAGCTAATCGCGCTTGAACACTTTTAATAAATAAGCTGTTTATGAAGAGAGTATCTGACAACTTATTTCAAGTTATTTAATTACTTATTTCATTGCCCGACTTATTTCGTTGACAGAAATTCTAAATTAAGTATATAATCTCGAATATTTTACTATCATTTTCACATTCAATCTAAAAATTATTGAAATCAGAGAATTTTCTCTCTTAGAAAGTATAAATTACTAGGTTGTCTAAAAAGTATTGAGCCTTTGGAGGTCAAAATTGAGAATGCATTATTATTATTATTGGAAAATAACATTATGAAACCACATATGCCCATTTTATTCGATGATTTTCTGCTATTTTTCAAAGTAACACCACAATCCCGTCGCTATAGAACTGTGGTTTCTGATCAAAAAATGGTGACACGTGGTTTCCACAGGCCTCTTTTGGAACTAGTTTGACGCCATTGAAGTAGTTCTGCAGAGACTGAAACAAATGATAGTCTGACTGTGCCAGGTCCGGGCTATACGGTGAATGCATTAAAACCTCCCAGCCAAGTTCTCTCAATTTCTGACGAGTCGTTAAAGATGTATGCGGTGTTGTCAGCATGGTATACGACACCCTTTCTGTTGACAAGTTCCTGCCGTTTCTTTTGAATTGCTATGTGCAATCATTCTAATTGTTGACAGTACAAGTCCGAGTCTATCGTTCCTGGCGACAGTGGCTCGTGATGTACGATGCCCTTTCAATCCCATTAAACGCAGTATAACCTTCCTAGGCGTCAATGTGGACTTTGCCACAGACTGTGGAGCTTCTCCTCGCTTTGACCACGATCTTTTTCGCACATTATTGTTGTAGGTTATCCACTTTCCATTATTATTCGTTATTAACCGCTTCAGAAATAGCTCGAGTTTGTTACGCTTCAGTAGAAATTCAATCGAGTAAATTTTGTTGTTCGAGCTTCTTTTTGTAGCCAGCTTTCTCCTAATGGTTTAATACTGTTTGGTGATGGATGTTTAGGTCCTTGGCGATGTTATGACTGCTTACATGCCGGTTTTGCTCGACTTTTGCCAGAATATCATTCACTTTTTCTATGATTGATCCCCCACTGCGAGGAGCAGTTCTCGAACAACGAAATTTCCAGAACGAAAGCGACTAAACCATCTTTTGTCTGTTGCCTTTGATGACGTATCTTACCCATAAACAGCACAAATTTCTTCATGGGCCTGCACAGCATTTGTAAAATAAAAATGTAAAATGTAGCATAATTTGGCGGTTCATTCATCTTCTCGGTGTAATAACTTACGTCTGAGTGTAAGAATTCCAACACTTTTTTGCACATTTACTAGCTTTAAATGCCAGCTGTCAAATGACGTCCCGCCTGACCCGCTGCGACTTATATACCCTGAGATTTGGGATACTAACTTTCGTGAGCAAAAGGCTCAATATTTCTTAGACTACTTGATATATTTTTGTGAATATTTCAAAAACTAAAGCCAAGTGGTAGTAACGTAATGTATAGGGGAAAGTTATTCAAAACGATAACCTTGACAATATATTTCAAAATAAGGAGCTCCTAAGATAAATGATTACGTAAAATCAAAGGTCACATTTATTTTGACTCCTAATAGAATTATATTTTTTTAACTTCGCATAGTCGAATACAATCATTTACTTTAATACTATAACTTTAAATTCAGAAATCATCACGGATCATTCGCTATGATGTGATTTTATGCAAGTTAATTATGCAATACATAACATTGACTTACTGCATTCAGAAATCAGTTTGAACATTTATTTTCATTATTAGATAGATATATGTACGTTCTGAATAAAATTTAATTCTCAGTTATTTGTGTTGTATTGTGTATGTTTTTCATTTTTTTTTTCTCTGATTACGAACAATTTGTAACGATTTACGATCATTTAATTTTATTAGATATAGATTATCTTATATAGATTATCTTATATTATAACAAACATATTGTGTATAATAAGTGATTGCATTCATTTCAACATCCACTACAATTCTAAAATGTCAAAAAGATATAGTATTATTTTTAAAAAAATCAAACATTCACCTTTTATTCAATAAAACATTTTTTCAAAATTGTAATTCTGATGAACATTTGTTTCAAAGATCATTAGATCATTGTAGTATCTGAAAAATCGTGAAGACACATTACAACAAAATTTGTCAATAGGATATTTCAAAGAAAATTAACCATTGTTGTGCCATCAAGTTAAGTCGTCATAGTTTTGCCATCCGTCTGTTATGAGTCGAGTCAATTTCATGGTTCATTCTATATATGTATGTATATGTATATAATTATATATAAAATATACAAGATGCATGTACAAGGTGTTCCATTTGATATATGCAATTATCTCCTAAACTATTTATTACAGAAGAAAAAAATGTTTCAAGTAAAACTTACTTTGTTTCGAGAGAGGAATGTTTTAGTAGGCACCAGTCATGGTATAGATTAGGCCTATTCAACTGGTGGTTCGTGCTCCTCTTTGAGAACCGTGGGAAAATAGCTCTCTCTATACTTAGTTTTTTTTCTCTTATAAACGACACACATTACACGCCTCACCACGCAAGCCTCACTGTGACACGAATCGAGACTTGTATAGTAGTAAGGCTCATACGTCATATCTCTAGACGATAGTTACATATGATAGGTCAGTGAATTCGTCACGAAACGGACTACATGTTCATTTGAAGAAAACTATGTACATAGTTTCATTTAAAAAAAAAACAGAGGTCACCTTGAAATATTCTGGGAAGCACATTCACCTACAAGATTTGTGACCACCATTTCTCCCTCGAAAGAAAGTAAATTTTACTTGAAATATTTTTTTTTTTATGACGAATAGTTTAAGTAAGTAGATAACTGCGTCGAACATCCTATATATGTATTTGTGTCTTATTAAATATTTATATAAATATTACAAGTGTCAGAATAATGTGAAGACATTATTTTGCAGACATTATCGCGTTCATTATTTACTCCAAATTTGTTATTTGCTTGCACTTGTTTGCCTCATGCTCCACATTTTGGATAGACAAATTGAATATACTTCGAGAACTGATTTTCTATGGCAAAATAAATTAAAAATAGAACAGGATGAGGTTGAAACTATGAGAGGTATTAATAAAATTCTCCTCGAAAACATACTGCCTGCTCACGTAGCAGAACATTTCTTAACGAACGTCAGAGCAACTCAGGTGAATATTTAACGATAAATAAAGCGCTAAATAAATAAGAATAAATGAAAAAGAATTGTGTAAAAAGAGTTCACATTTTTAATTTCTTCCATAGGATCTTTATCACGAAAGATACAGCAGTATTGCCGTAATGTTTGCATCTATTCCAAATTATAAAGAGTTCTATGATGAAACTGATATAAATAAACAGGGATTGGAATGTTTGAGGCTTCTAAATGAAATTATATGTGATTTTGACAAATTGTTGCTCAAACCGAAGTTTTCTGGAATCGAAAAAATTAAAACTATCGGTAGTACTTATATGTTAGCTTCTGGTCTTAATCCAGGAAAAAAAGATACTAATGAAGAGGTAAAAACGCACGATCATATAACATATGCTTATTTATTAGACACTTACAATATCCTATCAATATTATTATGTTAGTAACATCTTTAGAAATTCCAATCAAACTTCTGGTCAATTTATTGAATAATTACATTCTCAAGTTTCATCGATTTCAATATGTCTGAAATAAAATATGTCAACTTGACAACATATATATTGTTTCAAATTGTACATGTATATAACAGGTGTTTTATCTTATTGATTATAGTATCTTATTATTGGTTTTCGAATAATACATAAAATTACGTGTGGTAACACATATACATTTAAGTTTTTTTTCTATATTTTATTTTATCATAGAAAATTGTATATACATTAAATATTATAATTATTGTATTATAAATTACATATTATGATCATTTGACAGGTTTACCAAATCTTTTATTATAATTTGCAGGAACTTTCAAAACAACAAGATTATAACATAATTATTCTTGTTGAATTTGCTCTTGCTTTGATGACAATTTTAGATCAAATCAACAAAGAATCTTTTCAACAGTTTAAATTAAGAATAGGTAAGTTTCTTTAAAATCTTATATACGAAGCTGTATTGTATATATGTAGATTAGTTAGAATATATGAAAGGAATGATTTTATGAACAATTTCTTGTGGAATAAATAAGAAAATTTTATAAGAAAGAGCGATATTAACAAATACACAGACATTATATTCTATTGTTATATTTCATTAATATATTTTTACAAAAAAAATATATTTTTCAAGAAGTTTATTTATAAAGAAAAAAAAAGGAGAGAAAAAAGTATTTTTATTTATGTAAAGAGCGCTAACTTTAATTGTCTTGAATATCTGCATTATTTTTGAAGATATGGAAAAATTTTATTGAAGGAAATAGGCAGCAATTTTTTATTAATACATTATAGTAATTGAAGAAATTCAAAATCATTTTAAGGTCACTGTCACTTTCTCAAATTGCTTGATGAATTCATTCTTGTTTCTGGTATTGACATATTTAGAAGATATCTAGAAGTTCAACAAGTTCAACAAATCATGATTATTTCGAAGTCGTTTGATCATAAATAAAAATTATGATAAATATGCAAAGTAGTGCCCATTTGTATCTATACGACATTGAAGTTGTCCAAAATGTCAAAGACCGTGCAGTTGTTACATTTCAGGGCAGATGCTATTATGAATCTTTATTTCAAATTATGTAATATTCTCCCTATATTAATTGTTATGATGGTATGTATACCAAACAAAAGATAGTAAGGAATATAAATCATGACGATAATTCTAAGAAATTTTTTTTCGTTAATATTAGCAGATTTTACAAACATCGAATAATTCATTGAGCTACGTATAAATTGAGAAATTATTATGAAAATTCATTAATAATTTATGAATAATAAAACAGTAACTTGTGAAAAATTCATTCAATTACGTATACATTTTTTGGTGGTAAGTTATTGTGAAAATAAAGTTTCCATTCAGTAAGAAAATAAATATATTTTTTATATTTGACTCGACAAAATTCAGGACCACAAACAATATATACTGAATGCTATTCTGATCATGCTATATGTCTCAAAGTGTATGTAAAAAAAAATAGAAGAAAATCTTAAGACACAAGTTTCTTAATCGCGAAAAAGTATGTCATGATGTCAATCAAATCGATATGATCGGAATGATCAATTTTAGTCCTCAGATTAGTTCAGTTGAGTCTGGTATATTACAGTCGTTACACACTGTCGACCAGTCGTCAAGACCAACTTATTCTTGATTTAATATTACTCGATTTTTTTCGAGCAATATTAAAAAATATTGTGTGGCAACCAAAAGATGCCAGCTATATCACAAAGACTCGTAGCAGTATGTGCTACGATTAACTCTAAAATGATAACAATAGCAGTTGCATAGGCTTCAGCTATTCAACAATTTATATTATTACAATTTATTAATATTACATTGATACAAACTTTGTACGTATTTATCATAACTTAGAATATATTGCTTGCTTTTTTATTTGTAATCAAATGATCTTGAAATGATGATCTAAACGTCTACAATACTAGAATACTAGAAGATGTCCAACAAAGAACTTGAAAAAGTAAAGAGTTCAAAGTCACCTACCTTGAATTATTGCTGCTATATTATAGTTCCTTTCAAACCATAAAACTTTTCTTAATAAAACTTTTTCGTATTTCCAAAAACAACGAAAATATTCAAGGTGATCAAAGTTAATACCTCACTATTTATAATAATTTATATAAAAAAAAAATTTCTTTCGGTTAGGTTTAAATCATGGACCTGTGATAGCAGGTGTTGTCGGAGCACAGAAACCTCAATACGACATTTGGGGTAATACTGTAAATGTAGCATCAAGAATGGATAGTTGTGGAGAAATGGGAAAACTTCAAGTTACTGAAAATACAGCCAAAATTTTAATTGCTGCTGGTTACGAATTGACATGTCGAGGTCCTATTTATGTTAAAGGAAAGGGAACTTTGATAACATATTTCGTGAAGACACCGTATGACGAAAAAGAAAAAAATTCTTAATTTAAACCAAATTGTAAGCCAAATAAAGTAGCATAATTTAAATCGTTTTCATTATATTTGCTATTTAACAATCTTACCAATGATTATAAAATTATGAACTATTTAATATTATACTGTCATACAAACAAATGATTACGATAAAGAATAGATATTTTATATTATTTAAAAAATAATATTTTATATTATTTATACGCATACATATGCAAATGTACGTTCAAAAATAAAGAATCATGGACATTTTAAAACGTGAAGGAAAAGTAAACATGCTTCTTTTCGAAAATTTTACAAATTCAGATGTTTTTACGGACAGTGTAAAATTATAGATATTGTGCCTAATCAACAAGAAATTTGAGAGAGTAGAGAGGAAGGATATCAAATTTACCTTCAGATATTTATTATTATTTATTATCATTTCTAAGATTTACGAAAAAAATCTTTCTATAGGTTTATATAACTAAATATAATATATATTTCTAGTATATTGAACTCTATCTATACAGACATTATTAATACAACGATTCTCTCTATAGCAGTCATCGTCAATCTTGGATAACTGATATTGACCTCAGTATTTAAGGAACCTTAGATAAAATTGGTTATCCACAACATTGTGAATAATATCAGCGGCGATCTTCCGGTGGTCAAGGTAAAGTCAACTCCTACATCGTCAATCTTGGATAACTGATATTGACCTCAGTATTTAAGGAACCTTAGATAAAATTGGTTATCCACAACATTGTGAATAATATCAGCGGCGATCTTCCGGTGGTCAAGGTAAAGTCAACTCCTACCTTTTTATCGAATAACGGGAAAGAAATTTTCAAAAAAGTGCTTAGAAATTTATAATCATATTGATTGTAGCTGGATTTATTTTATAGATACTGAGGGCTATATCGCTATTGCGAAAAGAAGCATGT
>NIPQ01032663.1:0-12251 GCA_002806875.1 Lepidotrigona ventralis hoosana
CAACAAAAAGATATTGTTGAATTTTATATAATATATGCAATATATACACAACAGTTTTTGAAAACAAATGTTTAAATACTTTCAAGAATCATGATACGTTGAAATAACCATGCTACAATCGACTCAGTTCAATAATACCACATAGTGTGAAATATAAAAGCTATTTTAGCATTTTGCAAAGATAGCAGCACCATTTAGAAATTAGTTCCTCCAGCTACAAACTGAATATTATCATGAAAATAGCTTAGTGCAAGTATCTTTATATGTATGTATAATATATATCTTACGAATAATTCTTGATCAGATTGAAGATTGTATTGGATAACGTTTAATAATGGCACACGTACATATTACATATACATATATTACCGTGGTGTTCAGATAAGACAAAGAGAATTGGTCGCCAACAAATTTCAACCGTAAAACGAAATTTTAATTAAAAAATGTAAATCAATGCTAATTTCCCTCATGGAAATTCTAATTAGATTTTTGTCATATTTATATGATATGAAATATTTAATAAATTTACTTATTTTGGAAATACAAAAATTTGTATAAGATATATATTTCGTCATGTAGTATAGAATATTCAGAATATTCTGATTATTCGGGTTAACTTTATGAGTAAAAATAAATAAATATTTAAACGTTATATAAATATTTAAGTATTATATAAATGGAACCTAATAAATATTTTATTAATTTTCTAACACTGAGACATGTACTTTGTTTGAAACAAAATCTCCTGAGCTTCCAGTTAATTTATACATTAATATAAGATATTTCTGATAATTCTTTTTAATTTTTATTATAAATATCACAAAATAGAATAGCAATTACATCAATTTTATTTTATAATCAAGGTTTAAGAAAAGGTATATTTATTTGTAAATTAGAATCGACTTAATTAAAATTCATTCTGTATTTCAATGTTTCCAGTTAATGAATGTCTCAGTTAATGGGTTAAAATGTTTATTTGTTCCCTAGTGTATATTCACTTAAATTTTTCTATATCTTTAAAGCATTTAAATTTTTTGAAATGAGAAAAAAAACTTTCTAAGAATTTATCCCATGTTATAATTAGACTGCAGGTTTTTATACATTTTCATATCTTAATGAATTTCAAAAATAAAATCTAAATAAAAGTTTGTTCCATTTACTAATTGTAGGTATTACAACAAATTCTCCATTATTTTATACACGAATGCTAAATGTTAATGCATGAATTTTTCCATCTTCAACTTAACCCGTAAGTACCTAAAAATTTACAGTCTAATTACAATAATATAATAAGTATCTATTATAAAAAGTACAATTCTAATTTTTTAAAATCTTACCTCTGATCATAGGAATCTACTGAATAAAAGATACATTAATAAAATGTTTGTTATAAAACTGATAGTGATTGTAAAATATGTCATTGGTAATAAAAATTCATTTGTTTTCCTACGTACAATAAAAAAGAACTTTCGTATGAATTATGACAAAAGAGTACAAAACATGCCCAAGAAAATAATTTACAGGTGTATGGAATTAATAACTTGTAATTAATCTTACAAAAGCATTGAATTAAGATTTGAGTTCTACATTCTAATTCTAAATCTTCTAATTCTTAATTCTAATTATTGTTCAAAAGAAAATATATAAAACATTTTCTTTAGTGAAACTGCTGTTGCAGTGGTAATAGACTTAGCTTTTATGGCATCGGTTGCAATAAACGAGTGTCAGAAAAATTTTACCATGCATTATACAGTTTACATGGAAATTAATGTTTTATATTAATATTAATTATATATGAATAAATAATATATAACATATTCATAATTATATATTAATATATAAATGAAGCTTTTTTGTCTCTTCTTTTCTTTTAAGCTGTAACTGTACTTTACATTACTATAATCCCTCGCATTATGATCCATTGCAATGGCACAACTTCACACGAAATCCGTAGATTTAATTTAAGACCACTTTAAGCTTTCCTATATAACTGAGTAGCTCAGTGGAATTTCCATCATTGGAAAATACAGCCTATGCAAAGGAGTACTAGATAGATACGTTAAAATAAAAAAGTTAAATAAACATAATAATAAAGTCCTCGTGAGAACATGTTCAGCTGCGTTCATCGCTCGGACAAGGCTGGAAATTTCTGCGATATCGAGTATGTCAGGATCGTTTCATGATTTTGCAAAGCTTCTGTTGCGTGGGCAAAGATTCTGGACAATAGATTGTGTAAGTTGGAAGTGCAAGCCTCGTCGACGCTAGTTTCCAAGGCTAAGCTGCGAGAAAGAAAGCAGGTAAAACGAGTGCGCGAAGAAAAGCGACCAAACGAGCACTCACAATTTTATGGCATTGCAAACACGTGCAAGTTACACTGAGAATTGCATCTAAATAGTTCTTATAAATGATACTCAAGGAGGATTTTATGGCAAAATGGAAGACATTCGCTAGTGAATATGATGAAATAAAATTTCTTTATGAAATAAAATTTCTTTATGAAATAAAATTTCTTTATGGATTGTGTTGTGCAATATTTCGGGATAATGAATGTACATAACGTCTTATTTAAGTGCGACGCGCGAATATTTTTCTCAATTGTGAAGGCGCAAAAAATATTTTATGTGTAATTTGAATGGTATTCAAGATGGCCGATACTCTGCAGGCGCTTTTAAAGGTTATGTTATATTATTAATATTATCAAGAGTATCTTACATTCTTTTGCACTGCGTAGCTCGTAAAAACAATACAACACGTCGAAATTAATTCAACGATACAAAAATTTAAGAAAAACATTATAACTCAATGCCAGGACATAAATGGTTAAACTTAGAATTTATACCTGAGAAGAATGCAGGTTATGTTTAAGTTAGGTTACATTCACAAGCTCTCGCTTGACACATATTCATTATCGGATTACGATAAATTATTGTTCATTTTAGACGATATATTGCCATAGAAGGATATCCAAAATGATTAATTAAATTAAACTTTCAATTTATATGTATAACTTGAATTTAAACAGACATTTAACTCAAAATCAGACATTTAAATTCAAATTGGATTTATGTTAAAGAATACTTATGCAAAGTGTGCACACGTTCGACGAAAATATTTTAATTATTAATAAATATTATTATATATTAATATAATGTATATTAATAAAGTATTATTATATATTAATGTAATGTAAATATTATTATATATTAATGTAATGTGAAAATATTTTAATTATTAATAATATTATTATATATTAAAACAAAAAAAAATAAATAATAATATCAACGAACAATATCAACAGTAACAAATAATATCAGTGTCGTTCAAATCGTAACATACTTTGTTAACTATGATCATTATTCAGGCTCAAAGTCAAGTGTAACAGGTTACCAAGATAATTTTATTCGTAAAGAGTTAAGATAATAAGTGATCAACTTTTAAAAACTTAACGAAAAATAAAAACAATAGAACGAAGTATTTTATTAACATGATTTAAATTAATTTATAATAAATAAAGATAATTTATTGATAATAAATAAATTAATAATAAAGAAACATTAATATTATTATTTTCCATGAGAAAAAATTGTATATTATTGTTCGCTTATTTCATTAAGTATACAACGAATGTTACAAAATAATAAATAATTAATTATAATTATAAGGTACGTATCCCTATATTTGTAATTATATCCTACCCTTTGAATTAAAATTAATTGGAGAAATAAATTGCTAAATTAAATTGGATTAACATTAATTTATTCCTCCAATTTGAAGCATTCCCTTGAGTATCTTCATCAATTAATTATTTAATTTATTTCGTTAATTACGAAAATTTAAGATTTTCTAGATTAAAAAAAAAAATGAAAGGAAATTAAAAAAATTTTTTTTCATTAAAAATATTGAACAAAATTATCAGACTTGCAAATTAAATTTGTAATTCATTCGTTGTAACTTGCATTATTTGAAAATAAAGAAAAAGAAATAGAACGAGGTTTTGCCTTCATTTAAATAAAAAATGAATGGAAAGAGATGTGTTTGTGAAACAACAATAAAAATAAATTTTTATTTTTTAACTTTAAATTAGTGCAGTAAATTACATGGAAAAATAAGTATGGAATCTTGAAGAAAATAAAAGTAAGGAATAAAAATTTTATAATTTTAAATACTTTTGTTTCATAAAGGTATACATCTTTCCATTTATTTTTTTATTTAAGTGAAGGCAAAATTTTTCAGCCTTTCCTCATTTATTTTATTTATTAACAATCTAAAGAAATGGATAGTAATGATTTTATATTATATTAATTTTCGTTAAATTGAACATAAACATAATGTAAAATTAAAAAATGTTCATTTCTATTAATATCAGAACAAGGAATGCACATCTATTTTAATAATATTTAGATCTTTCTTATTTGTTGTACTGCCAACATAATTCAAACTTACATTAATCAGAAATAGTGGAAGCAAAAACATCCTAAATATTCCAATTTTTCTATTCCACTGGATAATATTCTCTGTTTTTAACTAATTTTTAAATGTTATCTCATATGAATATTCTCATCCTTTATAATTCAATAATTTTTTCAGTCACTATTAACAAAAAAACACTATACACATACAAATGGAATTGGAACATATTTTCATCTTTCATAATTTGTATTTCATATTATAATTTATTTCTTACGTATTTATAATTCTCTTGTGTGAACAACGTGTCTTAAAATTTATTTTCATAATTGTTATTAATTATATTTTATATTTATTAATTTTAATATAATATTTATTAATTACTTTATTATTAATTAATTCAAAATGGTCAACAATTTATTATTTATTAATTTTAAAAATGGTCAACAATAAATAAGTAACTTCAACTGTTTATAATTTTATAACAATCAATTATTACTTATATGTTTATAAATCTTATGTCTGCGTAGTATAGTCTACAAATTCTACGTTAATTAAAATTTGATTACAATTGATAATCATTTGTAAAAAAAAAGGAAATAAAAAAAGGGCAAGTTATTAAATAAATACTATGAAACAATAATAAAAATAACTCTGTATATCAAAATATATATATATATATCATTTTAAATTTATATTTATAGTTCTTCATTTAATTAATTCAATAGTTCTAAATTTTTAACATTTCTCAACTTCAACAAGCAACAATTTGGTTTATTCAAATGTTTAATGTTGTTCAAATAGCGTTATTTAAATTAAAGATGTTCTACAGTAATTCTTATATGTATAGTAAGTGGGATTTTCTCATCAAATGACGACCTTTATGCATCGTAATTTTAGCTTGAGAATCTCGCAATACCCTATTATGTAACATTAAGTTGCAGAGTGAACGCAGTTTTCCAAACTCTCTCGAATCTGAGCATTCACGACAACCATTGAACTTAATTCCAATTGCAAAAAAAATCGAAAGTACATACGTTATATGTATTTAAATATGTACTTTGAATATACGTACAATAAAAAAGTGTATTCGATAATTTTCAAATTTATTTAAATTTAAATTTTTATTTAAATTAAATAATTTAAATTTATGAAAAAAAATTGTATTCTACGTTTTTGACTTATTTTCACAGGCAAAATAATCTTATGTCCATTATTTATTCCTGGCCCATTCCAAAATTAACTAAACTTAACACTAGAACTACCAAAGTGGTAATTCTATTTATAAAATAAAATAAAATAAAATAAATTAAAATAAAATAAAAGTCTTCATTTTGATAAAAATCTGCTACAATATAAACTTGTAATATTATTATTTGAAATATATTTATTATTTTACATTTTTCAATGAAATATTAATTTCACAATAACATTTGTATAAGTTTAGTATTAAAATATACATTATTTTCTTTACATAAATACTGTTTCAAAGAAGTATTACATATTTACCAAATTCTGAATCACTTGAGAAAATAAAAATATTTGTTTCCATTTATCTGTTTTGAAAATCTATTTTCTCCTCAATCTTACGATACATTATTTGAACGAATTAGAGAAACTGAGCTGCAAATTATTCTTCATGTAACTAAAATATTTCGTTATTTTTATAAATAATTATCAAAAGTTGAATGTCGAAGCGATTTTAAGTGAGTTATCTCAAAATACAGCGTGTAAGAGTTTGAATAATATGTGAAATGTGTACAAATTATATTTCTCATCTTTTTTGAGCTTGAAATTTATTTGCAATAAATATTGAAATCAGATATATAATTATAAACTTTGAAATTACACTTATATAATTATAATTTATATGTAATCATATTTAAATTATATAATTACAAATATACCTATAAAATGATAATTATATAATTATAACACAAAAAAAATAATTTTGCCCATATTAAAAATATACAAAAATAAAAAAAAAAGTTCCATAATAAGCAGAAAAGCAGAAACATTCATTCGTTGTACACAAGTGCAGGGATTCACCGTGTACCAAAATTTGGCACTCAGAGTGTTGATCATTTTACCATTTTTCTAACTACACATCCATTATCAAGCGATTGTGGCTCGTAGCCATTTGCAAAGGAAGATCAACGGAAGGTCCTCCACTGGGAGGAAAAACTCGGCCGTAGAAGAGCAAATCGGGGCACGAAACCGAGATTCAAGCCTCGGCTAGAAATTCCGAGTACGTTGACCGAGCACGCGAGCGAGCGCAACTTTCATGCCGCGCCATTGCGGTAGGTCAGTTACCTGTTTCTCGTTGGACATTTAGCTAATACACAGCAGCTTCGTAATCCGAGGCTTCCCTCTTAACCGCGAAGATTAAAATTATATACCGGGGAAAAAAGCGTTCCCTTACTACTCGCTATGGGCAACGTTCACCAACGCTCGTGTTACAGGGAAAACGTGTAGATGCGTGTATAGCTCCTAGTTCTTTTGGCAGCAATGCGTGGCACGCGTTTAAAAATAGACGAAACGTTTGACGTAATGTTTTGGACAACTTGGAAAGACTGCTTGAGAATTGTTGAAAATCAGATATTCGATTATTTGACAGTGGCGAACAATATGCTATTTGCGATGTGACCTTCTTAACCTCTTCCGCTGGCAACTGGCTTGCGGACCATAACGAGTGACCAAACCGTATACAATAATTCGTCGCTTTCTTTTTTAACACTCGTCGGTATGATATCACTGGATAGTAATATGTCTACAGAAATGCAATCGCTATAAAACAATTGGAAAAAAAAAACTTGATTTCTCATCAATAGACCGTGAATTTCTGCGCATTTAAGTATAATTTAAAAGTACAAATATAATATGAAAAATGTACAAAAATAATCAAAGCATAGTGTTCTTTTATGATATTTTCTACCTAGGTATTCGATATTTTGCATTACATTCCTAAAAATATGATTTCGCATAAAAATCCGAGTCCACTCATTATACATTTTTCATTCAATAGATGGCGCTTGTTCTCAACGACACGTTCTTTGTAGTTTCATTTAAAAGAAATCTGAAATGATGAAGGAAACGGAAATGATGGAAAAATCGTCGGATCAGAGAATGCTGTCGAGAATTCTGGCAAAACCGGAAGAATTTGCTGAGCTCGCTTACGAACTGGTAATCGGTTTGTGGTTAACGGTAACGAGAGTTCTTTTTTCAGTCGCAGTAATTACGTGCCTACCTCACTGCATGCATCCGCAAATTCGCGGGCCACCGTAACCGATCGATCGGAACAATTGATCGTAAGACGATATCGGCTCAATAAATAAAATACGTAGTTTATTAGATTTATGTTTCATACTTTCTTTATGGACAATAAGATCTTAATACTTTCTCGGCAGGATGTTTGAAATGATAGAGAAAGAAAATAATCTGTAAGAAAATATGTATTATTTATTACAACTAACATCATAAAGGTTTTATAAATAATTGTGTAATTTCGTTTTCTACAAGTGTTTAAAAAATATAAATATATTCTTTAACGACACGTTGTTATTTTAAGGTTAAGAACCGAATACCGGTAAAGAAGGTTACTATTGAAATTACATATTTTTAATATTACAATATATAATGTTTACACATGACATTAATTTGTAAGTAAATTGCGAAATTTCATTGTATAATTTCTCCTAAAAGAGTTCTAAAAGAATTATTATATTTTTTAAGAATATTTATTTCAAAGTAAAAAAAACATTTGTCTTCAAATATTAATGTATTACATTATAGTAAAAACATAAATGAGCATCTCAGAATTCAACAAACATAGATTTTACATATAGATTGCGAAAAGATTAATTAATAACTTACAAGTGTTCAATCATACAAAAAGGGGATAATTCTAAAGAGTGAATAATTGGCAGAGATTTATTTTACCTGTGAAAATATAAGTGAAATCTATTTTACCGTTTAAAATCTCATTTTTCAAGAAAATAAAATTTAAATACATACAAAGTGGTGCATAATATTAAACCATAATGCATGCATAATATTAAAACTATAGATTCTTAAGAAAAAAATTATGAACGCGATATTATTCACATCATGGATTTGATATCATAAATTGAAACGATCTTTACAGAGATTAATAATTTAAATAAATTTAAATAAGTTGTAATTTATTACCGGATAACACTTTATGGTTGTACTGAAGTAACAAACGGAAACAGAATGAAACATAACATGAAACGTCGATTCAATAGCGTAGAATATTTTTCTCGAAATAAAAGCGAACGTTAAATGCAAGATTTCGTCTGGTTTAGGTTAGGTTAGATTACTATTTCCCTTGTCGAATTTTTTTCCTCGTTCAAAGGAACGAGGCGGAGGCAAAATGGAAAGGGAAAAACTGAACGAACGCGTGCAAATGCAGAGTGAACGGGACTTTGCAATTTGCATACCTGTCGCGTTGCCAAAATCGATGGCAGACCGACGGAATCAAAGGACACGAAATGTCCCTGACGTTACACCACGCATCGCGCTCCTTTTATGTATCCGTACACAATGTTGTTCAGAAGAAAAAAAGACAACAGTGTGGGCAGCTAGACAGCCACTGAATATTAAACAATTTCATTCGAACGACAAATCGACCATCGCTATAAAAGCTGACACCGTTCAAGAAAATGACATTCCATTGCATGCAATTGCAATGGAGTGTACTCTTACTAGAGATAATCAAGGATTATGTTCGAATTAGTTAATAGAAATGAGATTAAGATCATATTTGTCATCTAGTATTGTGTAAGAGATAATGATTTCATAATGATAACTTAGAACAGTGAAACCAATTAATTAATATATTATTAATAAAAAATTAATATATGACAAATTGATATATAAGAAATTATTAATGATACAACTTGATGAAAAATATTTGCAGCGCCAGAGTAATAGATATATTTCTGGATTTTTTCATGCTCGAACTATTCGAAACAAAAACTATAATGACGAAGAGAAACGGTTCGTAAAGCGCTTGTCACGCGACGTCTCCTACCTTCACTCAACCACGAAACACACTGTTCGCTCCAATTGTATCAATCATCCTACATATGGACAGCTCAGAAGTCGATCAGTGTAAGTCATTTTCTATTGAAAACTATCTGTGCTGTAGAAATACTTTTCTTCTCAAAACATCGAAATGATGGATCCGTTTAATTACATAATAAACCATAGTCTTGAAGATTCATTGCTGTACAATTTTTTTTTTCGATTTTACCATTTTACCATTTTATTGAACTTCGAATATTAGAATTAAATGGCAAAATGTTGGAATCTCTTCAATTTTTATTGATGCTTACCTCCAATGTTCGAGATTCAATAAAATGGGGAAAAAAAATCATACAGCAAGTTTCAAGGGAGAAAGTCTTCAATCTTCAAGTTTATGGTAGACCTAGTCGTGAAAAAATTTTTTCAGTGATTTAAACTTTTGCAGTTTTCGACGACAAAAGTATTCTTGCTTTTCCATCCGCTGCATAATGTTAAAAACATTTTTCGAAAAAAAAAAAAAACTCATTGACAGTAGAAAGTTGAGGCTTTAAAATAAGCATAATTCTGTCTTACGATTTTGTTTCACGAAGTTCAAACAGTTTAAACAATTTTTCATCGAGTGAATTTCGTTCACTTTCGTGTATATAAAATTTCTTGTGCGCTAAATTAATAATTTTATGTGCTGATATCATAATTTTTGTTATCGTTTATTATTGTTTTATTATGTCAATTTTATTATTCTTTTATTGTTTTATCATGTTCTTAAATTCTGTAAAGAAAAATTCATTAAAAATTTATTTTTTTTTATTCGATATAAATTAATATATTAATATATATTTAATATATATTATTATAGTTCTGTATAAATTAATATATTTAATATATATTTATTAAGCTAAATTAATTATTATATATTTAATTAATTATTATTATATATTATTATAAATTATTATTATATATTTATTAGTTAAGTTAATATATTTAATATATATTTAAGTTAAATTAATATATTTAATATATATTTATTAGTTAAATTAATATATTTAATATATATTTATTAAGTTCTATAAAGAAAAATTCATTAAAAATTTATTTCTTTTAATTCGACACAAATTAATATAAATTCCAGCTACTAAACTAAAAATGAAAGAAAGATGAGGGTTAATGAGAAGTAATTGTCTTCTGAGCTCTTCATACATTTTGAAGCAATGAATATTAACAATCTTTTATCTTTTATCTCTCTTGTATAACAATTTGGATCTTTTTTTTTTTTTACAAAGCTTGATTGCTTTAATAAACTACAAAACTGTATTGATAAAAATGAAACAGTCGGTAAATCTGTATCTTAAGGTGATCATCCTTGACGTGAGAATGAAAGTTTAAAATCTATCTGAAGTATGAAGGCTACAAAATTTCAGATAGATTTTACACACAAAAAGTGCACAGAAAATAGAACATTCGGTAAATTTTTTGTGAAAGAAGAAATATCAAGCATTAAAGACTTCAAATCCCTTTCAAGCTTTATGACTCTCCCCCAAAAAAAGAAGCGTGAAACTACACTCAAGTGCAGAAAAGTAGAACATGTTCTTTGAATCTTATGTGAAATTTTATGTGAGTAATTAGTTGTTCAGATGGCTTGTTTCAACACTATTTGATTTCAATAAAATAATACCAAAAACTATTATTACTTGTCTGCGGATTTTTATGTATTTATGTTTAAAGACAAAAGATATTGCATGGAATGCACAAAATATAAAGATAAATACATATAATAAAATATCTAAAATAAATACATATAATAAAATATCTAAAGTATAGAGCAGCATTCTCAAGTATGTACCCTCATAGATTTTAAAAGATCAAGTAAAAGATTTAAAAAATCTTCTAAAAAAAATCTTTGGAATATTAATATACTTCATATAAATTTATCTTATTAAATAAAAGTTCAATAGGACTTTATATACAATTAATTTATATAAATGCGTTTAATTCTAATGTTAATCAGAAAGATGCAATTGTTTTTCCTTCTATGTATAAGTACATGCATATTTTGATCTGACAGAATTACAATTTCCCTTTTCTAGTTAGGAATTTTTGCTATAGAGTCTCTATAACAACTGGCACGTAAAACAACTTTTTGCTAAGATTTCATTTTTTTTAATTATATTCTCAAAAATGCCAATTCGCACAAAAATCCACAGTCTTTAATTATTACGTTTAACAATCATTTTTTTTTTTTTTTGGATGTATGAAAATTCAAAAATTTAGAATTCAAGAAATAATACTAAATCGTCTTGCTGTTTAATATTCTACTTTCTTTTTTTTTGCATTTGAGTGTGTTTAACCTATTAACCAGCGTATTATTCTCTTTGTAGCAAAATGAACAATCATGTTTTTTTGTTATATTTTGTATTTTTTAACACACACGTAATTTTAACTTCAAATATTCACAACAGACAAATAATTAATTTCCACGATAAACTGTCTCATTTTCGCTGGTCAAAAGGTTAACCCTTTGTGGTCTCATGTCAAACAGGATTCGCCATTTTATTTCATCTTCGATTCAATTTTAAAACGTAAAGTAAATCGTAAATCGTAAATTGTAACATAAATATCTTATATATGCACCATATATGTATATCTAGATGATAATGACATTTAATAAGATGTCAAAAATATGCATACTATGATAAATAGGAATATGTTTACAAGTGTGTAGATATTTATCACAATTGCATTAAATAACCTGCTTCGATGTAAATTAAATAACGTGAAACCGAAATTTTTGTCAAAAAAGT
>NIPQ01032691.1:0-12066 GCA_002806875.1 Lepidotrigona ventralis hoosana
ATCTCACCTCGCCCTTTCGGACGTGGCTGCAGTTCCCCAATCCGGCACACTGGCTACAAAACTTGGAGACCCGACTCTAGTGCAACGAACAAAGTAACAATAGCAAAAACGAACGAAAAAAGAAAGGAGATGAGGTATTCCTGATTTCGTCCCAAGACACAAACGTGTCTTTGTACAGAATGCGTTCACAATGAATTTACACAGATTAACTAAAACTAAACGCACGTAACTTAAAGTTAAGACGCACGCAACTTAAAGTTAAGACGCACGGAACTTAAAGCTATGGCACACACAACTTAAAGTTAAGAATTACGCATCCCACGATGTCCTCCCTCGGTGTTCCGCTGGGCCGATGTGCACACGACGGAAGTTCACGTGTTAATGTGTGTCTGTACTACTCAAGGTTATATTATACTACTCTCGGTCGTGAGTGATCAGGTACAGTTGACAACTTTTTTTTCAAACTTTTAAAATTTTATCGTTGTGTATTCGTCGAAAGTTTAATTGATAATGATATCTAAGCTGTTGGAGGTTAATCTTGTGTTGATACCTTTTTTTTCAAACTTCTGAAACACGGCGAAAGTTTAATTGATAATGAATCTCCATATCTCTCAAGGTTAATCTAATGTTTCGGTCGTCAGTGATCCGGAACAGTTGATAATTTTTTTGAGTATTTCGTAAAACAGTTTTTCTATTTTTCTAAACAATAATTTAATAGGTTTTACATTTCTATCGCAAGGTTACACTTTCATGAATATGTTACAATGTTAAATGTAATAATTTTTATCGACTGAAACTAAATTTACGTTTTCGTAATATTAATTCTTAAATTATAACTGCATTAATGTATATTTAATAGTAATTTATGTAGAGAAAAATGTAGTCAAAAATTAAATTAAGCGGTTGTCCCCCATTAATTTAAGGCAACAATAAATACTTCAATTTTTCTATTTTTTACAAAATGAAACTACGTTTGCACGGTAGTTTTTGACTTATAATTCTGACATGCACTAAATGCTAATTTATAAGTCTGTGACATATAATACTAATTTATGTGGAATGTAATTATATTACAGTCAAAAATTAAATTGTTCGTTTTTGAAGAATATCTATGCAAATAAGAAAGCGTTCACGTTTAAGTCAATAATTTTCGATGTAGATATAACATTATTCCACGGACGAGGTCAGTTAGGCTGGGGCGGATATGAAAACATACAAGAAATCCTCTAACTCGCCTATTTTGCTAGTTTAACCATTTCGTCAAGTCGACGGACAGAATAGTAACAGAATTATGGCAACCATGTGAGACTTTTAGGTCTTGGCAACTATGCTTTCGTCAGGAAAACCGAAACTTGCCTGTGCTCCTTTAATTTGTTTTTTTTTTCGTTATTATGCAGAATAACGAAGGCAAAGTGATTTTTGTATTGCGAAGGTATTTTGAAGTTCCTTCTTCTTGACGGGTACGTTCGACTTTGTTGAAAAGAAGGTCGTTCGGGATATCGATTTCTAAATGATATTTAAGGATCGTTGAAATTAATGAAAAGATGGTTCATCGGCAATCAGAATGGAGGATAATACGAACGAGCAATTAATTTAAACTCTATACTAACATATAAAGTATTAACATAAAATCTTAATACTAACATATGTATCATTAAGTCACTCATACTTATTATTTTTATTAATAATTTATAACAATAAATAATTTCGGCCGTCGAAAATGCAACTCACTGAGTTCGTCTTAATAAATAACATCGTACTGCAAGAAACAAAATATGTGTATATATATATATATATATATATATATATATATATATATTTTAAAAAAATAAATTAGACTTCAAAATTTCGAAACGGATGAATTTTGCAAGAAATAATTTACAACACATAATGTGTTTCTTTATTCCAAATAATATTTGCAGAAATATTTCATTGATAAGCTAAAATTTTTATAAAATCGAGTTTACGATAAAGATAATTCATTCAGGTTGTGAATTTACACATTTGTAAGTAAAAACGTCATAGTTAACTGTTGTTATAGTTATGTTGTTCATAAAAATATTATATTTCAATCAATCTTTTCTAATACTTTTAAATAGGTATTAATAGTCAAATATGTACTAAATTTTTCATCCGAATTTCCATTAGTCGCTGTTTTAAATTCGCTGTTTATATTCCTTCATTGATGAAGCATCATTCAATTCAATAAATAATTCCTCGAAACAGATCTGGTAACACTGTTCATATTTTTTTAATTTTAATTTCTCCCACTAGTAGTGCTGCGGTCGCAAAATCGGTACAACAGGATGTGACACGAAAATGGTAAGGTTATGTTGACTTTATTACCATGGCCGCGAAAATACATGGTCATGCAATAATGTTTATTCATGTATCTCGTCTGTGCTCTTGGTCAATAATTGCATGACAAGCAAAGCTGCGAAATCTTAATTTACACTGATAAAAAAATTCCATCGATGTTTTACCATTGCTGGATACATGATTGTGCGTCGGTACACGAACCTTTATTGTTTGTTCCATTAATATTTATCACCAGAAAGTGGTACCATAGATATACGACTGTAAATACAGCGTGATGCACTGTATAGTAATTAATCCCAGGATACTAGCCGTCTTATGCCTCCGTTGATTTATGCTTAGTATATTGATTTTGCTGTACATGTATCTCCCTGAGATGCTAGATAACTGCCTTTACAATAATGGAATCTCAGGTCCTTTGCCTTCATCACTATAATTTAAGGGCAAATTTAAGATCTCAAGGACAATAATTCACGCAGTTGAATTTTACTTACTACTTTAGCTCTTTAAACACTAGAGTATTAATGATAACATTTTAACCCCCAGTTGATATTCTTGAATTGTATCCTTATGAACTAAGTTATTTAATCTCAAAACACTCTCAGACTTACTTAATCTAAAATATAACTAGATTTTTCAAACCAAAACTAGAAAATGTTGAAATAAAACAATCTAATTCAAATACGTCCAAATTATTATAATAGTCGTCCATAAACTCAATAATACCAATTAAGATTTAAGGACGTAAGTTAGGAAATAAATTCTCGAATTTTCATGTGCTAGACTCGCAGAAATGGACGAGATAGAATTCAACGTACTTTCATGTCAATGTTTAGTATTAAGGCGTCTTTCACAAAGCTGCCTCCAAAAATTTAATTGCGAATTCTCCTTGCGAGCTTTCGCTGTTGGCCGATATTAAAGGGTAAAGTTGTAGCGCGATTCGCAACGAAGATTTTTAAGAAAGCGCCGACTGTTCGTGACGTTGATGTCTCATTACTATGGTTCCTCGTTCTGGAAACGTTTCGAGTTTACCGCGCCGATAATGGAATATTCAGTGGCTGCAAACTTTTCCGTTACTTGCGTCGTGTCAGAGAATTTTCACTCGTTACTCAACGGCACAAATTGTGCCTGACGAAAGTTGAAGCGTTGCGAGTAAAAGTTTGGAAGGCGAGACGTTGTGCTGAGACAACGACGAATTCTATACTACTTCAGAAAGTTGTTCTTTGCCACAGAAAGATACGATCTTTTTCTAGACACTAACCTCTCTATCTGTATCCAGTACACGTCGAAGTGTATTATTTATTTAGTTATTGAATAATTATGTCGAAAATGATTCTTCATCATTGGAATTTTTTTTTTTATTATTAAAATTCTTATCGTAGATTTTTTTTTCGTATCTGCACTTATTGCGCTTCTCCTTTCGGAATTATTCGCCTGAAATAATTTGCAGAATGATTGATCTACTCATTGTTAAAATAATTTTTTCTTCGCTGAAATTCCTTCTACATAATTAGAATTCTTGTTCTTTCTTTCGAAATTATTCGTTCATCTAATAATCGGTCCATTTATTTTAAAAACAAATGGCTCATTTACTTACAGCTATGTGCCAAAATCGTAGCACAAATGTTATAAAACGTGTTACATCTCGAGTCGACGGTCGATAATAATGATCGACGAATGCTTTAAATCGACGTTAACGATAACAAGTAACTTCTGATCAATGGCCACAGTGGTCCCTCGTCGTATTTCACCAGGCAATAACGCGGCAGTTTCCCGGAAAGTCACGATTACCAGGCTATAGCCAGACCAGCGATGAAAAGTTCATCGGCCACTACTTGTCTTCAGCCGAAGATTAAATCCGTGGAAGCGTCCAGCTCCTTTCCGAGTACGCGTCACCGTGTAGATTTTAGACCAGCTCTTGAACGTTCCGCTCATTTTGTACGATTGAGGCTTAGCGACGCCGAAAAAACGGGGATAGCCTCCGCGAGGTAAATGCTGGGGAGATAACGGACCACATAAAAACACAGGGTGATACGTTACGCTCGATTTACTTGACCAACGACAGATACCCCGTTTTCAAAGAAACACGGATATTTTTTTACATTTCGTAATGGGTTTGGTCAGAGATAAGCACGGTTAAGTGGAGCCTCAGACGCCAGAATGAAGAAGAATGACCCCGCGGGGGTGAAATTCGGTCATGACTCGAAAATTATTGGCTTTCAGTTTCAGATCCTCGTTATCGCTGCGTTTCGACTTGGCTGCCGCGCTAAACGGATTTACCATTTGCTTCTTCGATTCGATGAAGTTTCTCTCATTCAATAATTCCTCTCTCGACGAAGCGGTGATGAAGTGCAAGTTGAATCGAGATAAAGGCAAGGACATGTCGCCAAACTCAGAAAATTCAGAAAATTATAAAACTCTAAGAGGCATGATTGACCCTTGAAAATTCTGCTATTTTCCGGTTTTACTTTATGACTATGATACGAGATAGAAAAAATGTTTTCAGGCAAAAGTTTCTTTTTTAAGTTATGTGGGCCAATTATCTATAAAATTAGAAGAAAAAAGTTGTGAATAATTGATGGATCTTCCAGTTCGTGATAGTCTTAATTGAAAGAAGTAACTTTTGTTTCAAAACTTTCCTCTCTCTTCTGTAGTTTCTAAATTTTACCAATTCTAAGATTGCAATGAACAATCATTTCAACATAACAACAATTTCATTTTGTTCCGTCTCAGCAAGAAGAAATACCTAATCATCTATGCTTTGCATATTATTATTTTTACATCATTTTCTGAATTTCTCAGTGGATAATCTTCCCTTGCAAGTCCTTGTAGAAAAAAAGAAGAAAGACATGAATCGATCGAACGAATTAAAGTTTTAATTACACGGAAATAAATACTCGGAGGAAGGGAGAATCGAATGAGGATTAATTCTTTTAATTAGAAGTTTCTTCCAAACTATGTGGCGTTGAAGTTTTTAATCATTTTATCGATCCATCCCCTTGGACGTTGTACTCCTCTTTTATTAAAAGACGTTCGATTAAATTGCTGAATAACTGGAATTCAATTTTCTCACATTTAACGGGCAAGGAAGGCAAAAGACGAGAGAAAGAGCTCTTTCGTTTTCCCTGCCGATTTTCATCAATAATTCCATCAATTGCTGGGCCAAATGGTACCACTGGAACTGTCATCGCGACTCCTGCAGGTCCATCACGCGTTTGTCAATCAACATGCAAATCAAAAGTACCTGCGCGCCGTCCTCGGCTGGATCTTTAAATTTAATCAACCACCGTTTTCCCCGCGTATTATCCCCGTCTCGTTTCTGTTCATTACCACAACGTTGCCGAGGATGGTCCAGAGTCCCCAGGGTCGAAACTTTTACTCGTCCGGTCTGATTAGACGTCTCGAAAGAAGCTTTCCGCGAGAATCCTCGACGAGGATTCTGTCCGTTCTCTAAGCGCCTGGCAAACGAGAAAATAGCAATCGGATTTTACATCCTTAATTCATTAACGTTGTTCAATTGTTTAATGTTGAACGAATTTAGATTACAGTATCGGTAAACTGGTTGATTTTTACGCATTTGTGAGAAAACTAAGATGTAAGATGGGAAACTTCAGAGGAAATATGTTTATGGAATAACGTTTTAAAAAAAAACATTTCTTCTATTTCTAAGTCTGTAATAAATAATTATTTGATGAAACAGATATTCGTTTTATTTTGACATGACATTTTACAGTTTGGATATGCATCAGGGATGATTCGTTCATGGTGAAAAGTGTAAAGATTGGCTTCACTTTTCATTCACCATTTACTGGATGAATAAAATAGAACCAATCTCTGTTCCTGATGAACTGAGTAGCTAATTCACTCGTAGTAAGCTAATTCAACTTTTTTTTATAGAATTTTTAATAAAAGATGGTCCAAGAAGCAATAACAATCTGTCAAATCCATATCTATTTCTCACGACATAGGTGATACGACATACGTCAATGGATGGTATCATAATTGACGAGGCTAAACTTGACCGATAACAAGTAAATAGTTTGCGATATTTTTGTAACAAATTCAATTATTAGATTTGCATAAAATATTCCATTGTTTCACACATCGTTTCCCTGTGAATTATCAGCAACGCCCGGCAATTCGACAGTTTTGTTTCTTGGTATCGATGAACATTCGCGCTGACGTTCTCTGGTAATAAATCATCAGTCTGAGATTAACCGTAAAAAATGACGGAACTGGAAAATTGACGTGGCGAATCGTTTGATTTCCACGATCTTTCCCATCTCGTTCTTTCTCATTTTTCTTCCAGCCTTCCTCGTGTCACCCCTCGTTCGTCCGTCGAACGTCAACAAGCTGCGTATTAAATCGCCGTCATTCGACGCTGAATTATTAAGAAACAATTGTTCAACGAGAGCTAGAGTGACTGCCGCTGTTACCTTAACGAGCATCTGTCTTACGTCCAATTTTTCAGCCCTTTCCTTCCTTTTCGACCAGTTTTATTCCCCCCGAGTCCATTATCCACGTATTAGGCGCAAAGGATCGATTCGTCGGGCTAAATAGCGCGTTCATCCTTGTAATTTACTAACGAACCGCCCAAACGATGGGGCACGAGGGGCTGCAGACGAAGATCGTGACATCTGCTTTGAGGCATCGGGGGTATTAGGGAAGCTTTCAATTTGCTCCAATGTCTCGAAACAGGGTTCGAGAAGAGGGTTCGTGGAAAGTTGGCGAAGAGAGGGCAATCTCGTTAAAAAGAAAGTTCCTGAAAATTGAGGCGACTCGTCTTCTGATCCTCGCCGATCAAAAGGAACTGCGATTGCTTTGTCTTTCTATCGAGTGAAATACCGTGAAAATGTCTGACCATTTAATGAGGATTATCCCACTTTTTTATTTTCTGTAAAATCGAGAAACGCGGGAGAACTCGAGTAGCGAAGTTGATGGTTTGCTGAGGTACACACGTGCACGAGTATACTAGTAATTTGTATTTTTGCCGGCCGTAATTAGAATTTGTACTTTTTTAGCAAGCAGTTGAAAAATAAATTTCTCTGTTTTTTTTTTCTTTTTTAAAGAATAGCAGTTTCAATATTCACTATGTTTTGTAACTGATTCCATATCAGTTTCCTGAATACATATATTCGTTATTCTCTTGAATATCAATATTAATTAATTTTTATTATTTTTGAATATTAACACTAATATTGATTAAATTTAATTAATATGATTATTTGAAATTTGTTGAATTTATTCAGTTCTTTTTTCGATTATTTCGTAATAAAATTCCTCCTGAGTCATCAAATGAAAAATCAGAAAATCGACTAATTTGCATCTGTGTGATGCATGTCGTAGAAAGCAGATATGGATTTGTCTGGTTGTTATTATTCATTAGATCATTCTTTATTGAGAATCTTGTTAACAAATGAAAGATTAAAATAGAGATTTTAAATTTTCTATAAATGTATAAAAATCCATAGTCTACTTATCACGTTCCTCTCGTAACTTCATATGCAAAAAATTTAGCAAGCATTTACCAAGAATAATTTACCATGCTTCGACGTTGCGTTCTACTTAGGAGAACGAAACATTTATATATTATCCAAATAACAACGAAATATTGCAACAATTGCAAACAAAATCATCTATCTATCTATCTATCTACTGTTTAATATTATTACAAACCTATTGCTCCAAAATTCAGTCGTAAGATCCATTCAGCGTTTCTTCTTTCATCGTGGAGAACAATTGGGAAAAGGTTCGGTGCTCTCGATTCACGAACGTTCGACAATTCGTTCGTATTCCTATTAACGATCGAAGGGACAAGGGACGGAGTGGAGAGAAGATTCATTTTATGGTATAACGATATCGCAAAAATTAACGAGTACGCGATTCGATTGGAAACCGGCGAAGGCTCGACAACCGGCGGCGATTCTTATTTCTCTTCCGGCAGCCCGAGCTCTTTCCACGATTTCTCTCCTCTTTCATCTTTTCGCCATCCGCGAAGAACGACCCAATGGCCCAGATTTTAACGGGCTGCCTTTGACGCGGCGCGGTTAAATGAATGCAATTTTCAATATGGAAGCGATAGAAGCCACTTCGCCGTGACAATTTTGAGAAAGTGGCACGCCTTGAATTTCGAAAGAGATGCTATAAATAGGAAAGGGCAATACTCGAACGATCTCAGGCCAATGCTGTAAAATGTCATATATCTCGTCGTCAAAATAAAAGGTTCAAGATTTACCTCACTAAACCGTTTTAACTGCTAAAATGCCAGAATGATCATAGTGATCGTAGTTTTTTACAGAAAAAATTAAAATCTACAAAATCTACAATTTTAGAGATTCGAACGATTTTGTTTAAGTAATTATATTATAATAGTTATATTTATTTTGTTAAGATATATAATCAGAAGTTTGTATTATTTACTTGTTTTATGTGTTATAAAATTTTTCGTATTTCACTGCACTATTTTATTGATTAATTATAAAATTCGTTTTCTCTACAAGTTTTATATTTTAGTTATCGATAGTTTTAGTTATTTCACAAAAATAATCTGACAAAAATCTCACGCATTGTGTAGAATTGTGTGTAGAAAGTTTTAAAAATTATGGCGCCTTGAAACAAATTGAGCTTCAATTATAGTCGGGAAAATAGAAAGGAACGTCTGGTCACATAAATTCAATCTATATTCGATTTATAATTTATTAAAGATATGTAATTTATTAAAAATCAACATTTATAATGCAATATTTCATTTGAAAAAATTTTTCAATTCCCAAGAATTTGTTTAATATCATTTTTTATCATTGTTTCTTTCAACCAGAGTATTATACAATCGTGTAAAATTAGATTTAATTTAAGAGAGAAATTCAATTATTTTTTTACACGATTGTATGATGAACTTCGAACATCGTTCGTTAATTACACAAAATCGTAAACAAATTAAATCAAGATATGTCTTTAATTTTTCACTTGAAAAAAAAGGAACAGAGAATTTAATTCCCGATTAATAATAACGATGACGACTCATAATAACGAATTGCAAATTACGAACATTAACGATTAATACATCTAAATAAAGTCCATGCGTAGTAGACGCGAGTAAAATTAATATTAATGAAACATTTAATAAATTGAAGTTAATTATACAACGCGCGACTGCCATCCAAGTTTTGTTTAACCAACAGAATTATAATTTCGTGTCACTTAATTGCAATGGAAATTGATATAAAATTAAATGGACCATCCCGTTCGAACAACAAACATGTTGGACACAACAATAAAACGGAACAAAATTTCTACAGAATCAATAGAATGTTATTATTCGTTGTTTTTCACTCGTCATACGGAAATGGAAATTCGTGCTGAGTCAGTAGCGATCGGGGTCGAAACGAACACGCTATTAAATCGAAAGATAGTGGCGTTCGAGGGACATCGATAGGCTGACTTGATAGTTTCATGCAGGAAACGAGATTTGCATAATTGACGTAACGGCAGTGGCAAACGAAATTATGTTAACCAAAGGCACATCGGGTCGATTTGAATATGTATTGAGGAATAAACGTGATCGATGGACTATCGTTGTTCACTTGTCATCCTGTCTATGATGACGTCGCCGTGTCCCTTCATGTTCCGTTCCGATCGAATCGATCGGACTGAACTTCCTCGATGAATTCCCCTGACGAAGAAACGAAATCGCTGTTCATTGCTCCTCTCTCGTTTATTATCTTCCTCGTCGAGTTTTCGGCTGTGAAAGAAAGGGATGTATCGAAGGAAAAGTTTATATAAATTGCGCGTAAAACTTGCCAAATGATCGGTCGAATATTTCACAGGGTTTTGGGACAAGCATGGGATCGTTTCAACTTTGAACACATTCGCAGCTGACGATTCTGACATGAAGTTTCTTATTGACTGTTTAATAGCGACGTTTTGCTATTAAACTGGAACATACAAAATCTGCCTGTATGGTATACAATCATTGTTGTTTAAAAGAGAAAAAAAAAGATTAAATGTTGCAAATGCAAGTTGAAATAAATAAATAAATAAATATATATATCAAAACTGAAAGAGCTGTTTAAATTCACGCATAATGCTTTCTTACAGAATGATTTGAAAATACGAGAAATGATACTGTAGAATTCGGTTAACTGAAATTAGTCACAAATTATAAAATGACACAAGAGCACGTCGGCCACGAACGTGTTATATTGAGCCATCGGGAACTATAGCGATTTAGAGTTCAATTACCTATTCAGTTCTAGAATTTTTAATCAGTAATTTCTGTCAAAATCGAATAAAAATCAAATACTAAATTTTACTAAATTCTAGTAACCTGACACAAATTGCTATAGTCGTCTATGACCCAACTATTTGAGGGTTAATCATGACTGTTAATGGATGAACTTTGCACGGAGATAGAAAAAGTGTCTCAATGATATTCAGTAAAACATGTATATAACAACATTTAATTGTCTGTCTTATTTCGGAGAGATATGTTTAAAGTTGACGATTCATTGCATATCACATTCATTCGACCGAGGAGCTGAGAATCAAGACGGGGAGTGAGAGAGACTCTTGCGATCGATAGAAATTTCACAGCCCGCGGGAACTCAGACCCTCGATCGCAAAGAAAGAAATAAAAAGGAAGTCAACGTGTTTCGAAATTGCTACGCCAAGTGTAGAAACGTCTAGATCGATTAAGTAAATAAAATTTATTTATTGAATAGTGGCACACCAGTGATGACGCGATAAGTAGAGTTATGAACTGTTCGAACTGTCCGCTCTTCCGACCAGCACCTCACACGCCTCGATTCATTCCCTTCCCCATTTTGTTGGTCGCAGTAATATATGCCATTATCTGCGCGAACGTTTCCGCTCTTCAATTTGATTTTATCGAAATATCGCAATCACGAGGATTTCTCAGTCGGGGCCCTGGCCGCCGGAACGAATCGTGCCGGCCCGATTTACACGCTTCCGGCGTGGGCAAATGGAAATTCCGATTTTGCGGACCTTGCGAACAAATCGACGCGTAGAAAGAGACACGAAGGCAGGGAAAAGAAACGGACGAACCGACGTGACGTCAACCTCTTAATTACTCGACGCGGATGAGGAATTCATTTATCAGCAGGCTAGGATTAGCGTTGTCCCGCGATGGCAATTACGCGAGCTCCTGCCAGCTCCGAGACTCGATCATCTCGATCGTTAAGAATTTCTTATCGCGTCTTGTCCTGTTCGTTCTTTCCACCGAAATGGACTCCTCATCTCGTCGACGCGATCAATTTTCGACTAAGCTGTCTCGATTCGTTTTCCACAGCCTCCAATTACGTTAAAATTATCTATAGAAACGAGGCCGTACTTATTCCTCGACGACACGTCGTGATGCTCGCCTTTCCCTGGAAACGTGTCTCGCTCGCAAGACAATTTGCGGTCGCGTCAGTCGTCTTATTATCGAATTATACGACATCGCGCGGTGGATAATCGGACGTGACTTGAAAAGCATCTTCATCCGCCTGTCGTCCGCGACATCAGCGTAGATTATCCCCTTTTCTGCCACGATTCACTCCTATTTTTTATCACATACCCTCAGTCATGCACCCATCAGTCACATTTTTATTCACCCTTCCCCTCGACATCGTTAATAACGCTTTAATAAAACTGTCGCAATACGTTCACTCGTCTTATTCATCCTACAATCATCGTTTCTCTTGCATGTACACTGTGTGTGTGTGTGTGTGTGTGTGTGTGTGTGTGTGTGTG
>NIPQ01032699.1:0-12183 GCA_002806875.1 Lepidotrigona ventralis hoosana
CGATTAATCACTTAATGTTCAAATCATTTAATGTTCCATTAAAAAATTGATTAAAATAATTGTAATGAAACTAATCTTTTTCTTCGTACTATTTAATTCCGATTTTCCATGAAATTGCATTGTTAGTCAACAGTGCAATTGTTGCGTTTACTTACACGACTGATACTTGCACGTGAAACAGAATCAACCGTCGCGACTTACCTGTAACATAAAAATAATTTCACATTAGACACTTCAGTATAAATCACGTGAATTTTATTACGAATTAATGACATTAATAAATACAGAGTTTCAATTGCGAAACAACAAGTTGAAAAACGGAACGGAGAAATTTCGTTGTTTCGAAACTTTCGGTTTCCAGGGTGATGACAGGGAAAAAATCCTCGCGACGTTATTTTTTCCTTTTCTTTTTTTTGTTTTTTGTCACTCTGTGAAATTTCTTCCCACGGGGTCTTTCCTTGACGAAAGGTCGAACAACGTTGCCGCATCAAGTGCGCTTTGTTCGCGAAAAGGTTGTTCCGCTCGTGCCAAATTGCGAGAGAGCATTAACCTTTAACGACCAATAGTCGACAATCAACTTGTTGGAGCGAAAATGTTGTTTCGAATTCGCCTTTAATCAGTGCGATACAGCCAAGTCACTTAACGACCCAACACCCGAGGAACTTACGTTTCAGAAACCGTTGCAATTACGAATTCCATTAGAGATTAGAAATTAGAATTTCGGGGGAATGCACTTCATTATTTATACATTTGGCGAATCTGACAGGACAATCAAGTTTTTGGAATATGTTGCTCTTTTGCTGGCAGAGAAATGAAGATTAAATTAAGTGAATTAAAAAACGCGTCGCTCGGTTATAAGTAAAAACGAGAATGCGTTTGCAAAGTGTCAATTTTTCTTTCTTTCTTTCTTTCTTTTTTTTTCGAATGAAATAACCAACATAATGAGAATACTGAAGCGACCGCGGAGAGAGCGCCGCATCCGGTGATTTAGGCGAAGGCGTCGAAGCCTACGAAATTAAAAGGGGTAACACAGCCTCGATCCTCCAAAATCCTTTTGCTCGAAACACTCGAAACTTGGCGCTAGCGAAGTTGCCAGCCAGTCCCTTATGCCTCGATAACTCCATCAAAAAGCTTTTAATCCATGGATAGTCGAGTGTGCCAAAAAAGCACGCGAGCAAGACCCGACGCGTATCGAAAATTCTTGAATTCGCGTAAAAAATTTTTTCATCGTTCACCTCTCGTCCTCCCTCCCCCCCCCTCTCCACCCCGTCGATCTTTTACACAGAATTCGAAGCGATCCAATAGCTCTTCCTTTTAATTGCGTCGCGTGAATTCTACCGAGAGACTGAAACGGTAAATTTTCAGACATTTGGGAAAATTGGACAAAATTTCATCTTCCCTCCTGCGTAACGCAAACGTTTGATTTTTAAATTTGATTGATATGTTCGTATGTCTAATGTAACAACACGATTGTAAATAATACTGCAAGTAATTCGACACATCATTGATTGAAAGAGAATCAAAATTCATGAAGAAACTATTGGAATTCTGAGATTAAATTCGAGATAAAATTTGGGAATTTGTTGGACCAGAATTCTGTACTCGCGATATCGACGTGAGATACTCAGTTTCGAATGGTTAAAAGCAGAGTATTTCTCAAGAAATGATTGATGCTTGTAATACACGTTGATATGGTAATTAATTTTCGTCGAAGATGTTTAACACTAGAATAATCAAAGTGGTAAAAATGATTAATTTATAATTTTTTAGAGTAGTTTTGTAAACTTACAATTTTGCGTTTTTTAAATGATCCGATTTCGTTCGAAAACGTACGAACAAAAGTTCGTGTTCAATTATCGTAGTACAAATCTTTTCCTATTTCTTGCATTCTATCTCTTTGCCCTCGAAAACATTTTTTATCATTTAAAATCAATAAAATGGCACAGCATTGGAAATAATCATCCTGTTTAAATGGCATTTAGGCTGATGAAATTTTGTTGATTATATTTCTCTAATATGTGACTTCGTTTAAACCAATCATCAAGTACAGTACGCAGAAGTTAATGTATATATAATTACAATCTCCTGAAAAATTTCCTCCGCCATTTTATAAAATTCCTTCCGTAAGAAGCATTAAGAAGTTTCGTTTATGCCGAATTATCCCGAATTATTCGACGACAATGAGTGCCATGATAATTGACACTATCCTCGAGAATTTCTTCTTTTGAAATTTTATTACTCCTCTTACGTCGTTACACTATATTCGTACCTACGTTCGTTATAATTATCAGCGATTATAAGAAATCTTATAACTTTAGCCATTGGCTGAATTTCAGCCGAGTAGGCTAATTTCATCGACTTAATTTTTATACTCTGATTCTCGGTAGTTCGAGTTACGAGCTGAAAATGTCCCCGTTCGTTTTGCGGGACAAGCGCAGTTGTAGATAATCAAAGTGTTGGTGAATCCGAGATGCATGGCATTATCACGGGTAGAAAGTATTCCTCGCATAGGGGAGATGTAATAAAGTCCCATAGGAAAACGCACCGTTTCCCATGTTAGAATGGCCCATGTTAGAAAGAGGAGGGGAATGACTTCTCTTCTTTCTGCGCTATTGAATTATGGCACTTCCACGTAGTCGGCGCTATTACATCTCCCTTTTCTTCCTATATATCACCATTAAAAATACATGCTGCAGTCGTTTTCGATCTCCTGTTATCACCTCATTTCACGTGTGAAATATAGCTGTCCCGTTTTCGCGCGGAACGCCAACTATGACGCTGCGTATTCTGAAAAATGAATTGACCTTGTCGCAAAGCGTCACATTCTCGCTACGTTTCCTGGAAGTTTCATCAGTTTTTGGATCTTTGATCGTCCGAAATTAATTTTTCTGATACTTTGCGGAAGATGCTTGTGACTTTATTTGAAATCGAAAGCTTCCGCGAGCGACTCACCATTTCTAAATTAAATAATCTGTAATTTAAATTGCATGATTATGTGATCTTTTAATTTACCGCATTCTATGTATCATGTCAGTCGCTTGACTCAGAAAGCCCATTTGTCCATTTTCTTTACTCCCCGAAACGAAAGGAGCGATGATTTATCCTTGTCTGAAACTCATTGTCATTGAAACATTTCTACCAATTAACTTCCAATTTAATAAGTTTCAATTCCAAAAATTGTAAATTACTACTAGAAATGCGGATCTTTCACGCGGAACCATGTAATTCAAAACGTAGAATATCGGATATTAAAAAGGCACTGCACTTTGAGTGTTTCATACATTTTTTCACATTGTACAGGGTGATTCACCGTAAGCTGAAATAACTTTTATATTACGCGTCTAATGAAAAATTGTTTAATACAAAAGTTGTATGGTTTGAGGCGTATCAATTTTATTTTTTATCTCTGTATTTTTTAATTAAACCATACATTTTTTGGAAGTTTTTTTTATCATAAATCGCGTAATTTAAAATTTACTTCAGGTATGCGAGTTACGTGATACACCCTGTATAATTCTGTAGCTCCTGTGTCTTCGAATGCACAAAAGTTCGCAATAATCCATTTGCAATTTTTTGGAGATAAAACTTGTGAAACGCTAGATTTCGCCGAGTAAAAATTCTCGTCGTAATTCTTCGAAAGATATTATAAACGTCGAAATCTCTGCAGGCGGAGAAGCCGCGATGCCGCGTCGTTATCAACGAGTGAAGATGAAGGCCAAAACGATACCGTGGGTCACATTCGAAAGCGTGGCTTGTTGAAATTCGCGCCACCTTAGGCTCGCACAGTTAGTCTTGGCGGCAGTTTTGAACGAGTTTAAATTAGTTTAGTTTAGTTGGCAACGAGTTTCGCCAACACCTCCGCGCCACGATTAATCCGGCGCACGCGGATTTATGGTTTGGCCTGGCCGGTCATTTCTCTTCGTCAGCCGCCTACAAACACAGACCACATTCCCACATTTGACTGCGTGTGCTCGTAGCGTGTGAGTTCGCTCTCCATCCAAGTTCCCTCCACCCGCGACGATCGTAACTTTCTTAACACTGGAAAGTACAATTGCTAACGCGGAAAGTACAATATCGAAGGTACACGCGAGGATAATTGAAAGATCGACGGGAAACAATGATAAATGAAGGATTCGAGGCGCGCGGACGGAGAGCAAACGGAGACACGCGTAATAAAACAATTAAATGGCACTGCGAATTCAAACGGTTGGTGCAGCAGAATTATAATAATTTCTCGAAAATTGAAAGTTGAAATTGATCAAGTATACTGTAATAATCAGTGAAAAATAATTTAGTGTTAATCAAGATTCAAATATTATTATTTTTTTGATTCAAAATTGTCACGTGTCATCAAAATAATATTGGGAAGCGAAAATAACATTGATAATAAAAAACACCGGAAAAGAGAGTTAGAATGAAAAACTGAAAAACAAAATTATAGAATTTTGATTTACAAAGGGAGACTGTATGCTGTCTTTATTTGTTTTGTTTCAGTTGTTTCTTCTGTTAGGCTTCCATTATACAGAAATTGAAATAAATTGTAAAATACAAGATGAAAGGTGAAAACCTGCAAATATGATTATTTAGTTATCTAAGA
This sequence comes from Lepidotrigona ventralis hoosana, assembly GCA_002806875.1. Classification (NCBI taxonomy): domain Eukaryota; kingdom Metazoa; phylum Arthropoda; class Insecta; order Hymenoptera; family Apidae; genus Lepidotrigona; species Lepidotrigona ventralis. The sequence continues at coordinate 4,598 of NIPQ01032699.1, forward strand.
GAATTAAAAAAAAAGAAACAAACTTTTTTGAAGGGTGGGAAAGAGAGAAAAAAAAATTGGAAACCGCTGCAAATCGAAAATATTACAAATTCAAAATTGTCACGCGTCGTTTTCAAGGAAATTTTCTCCAGCGTATTTGAAACTTTGCGAATAAAATAACGTCATTAATGTTTACAATTAATGTAAAACTGTGATATTTACTTCTGTCTACAGATGTTTAATTCGTCTCCGATGTCTAGGGGATAAGCAAAACGAATTGGTCGCTATCAGTTGGAAACTCGTTCGGTGGATTTGAATATGAAACGCGGACTGCAAGTGATGCAACGAGTTGGCACGGTTTCGAGTATGCAAAAAGCCGGCGCGAATAATTGAATTTGTCGTCTTACTGTAACTACGTCGCAAATTAACTTCGTTTACGAGAAGGCGCTATATTGCTGCCACGATGTAATGAATGAAGCATTTTTATGCCAAGCATACACCTCGAATTTCGAACGTCATTCTATCGTCTGTCGTCAATTAAACAGGAAAAACCTGCTTTAAGATGGTTTATTTTTATTTTCCTAACATTGTGACAAACGTCACGCCGACACATCGGAATAATATTCGTACTTCTGGCAAACGGGCATAGAAAGCAAAAGAACATTTTAGATCCGAGATTATAATGACAGATAAAGTTGACAGGCAGACGATCTTTTTAAATATGAAATCTGCGTGCTTGACAGCAGATCTAATCCGTCATTGCGAAGTTTGTCTAGACAAAGCAAATGCAAAGCGCCCGGGGCATCATCGACGACGAACATCTTGCTTTGTCCTGGTCTACGATTTCGTTACTTCGACTGTCACTGTTCCGCGCGACATCGCCATGAAATATTCACGCGATGTGTTCTCGAAATTCTTCGCTGAATTCTGGCGAAAAAATATAACATTCAACATTTGCAACCCCACAAAGTTTCACGTTCTGATCGCGAGACTACGAACGAAGTTGTTGAACTTCTTACTTTATTCTATTTCATATTAAAGTCGGCAATAAAACTGAAAATACTATCAAAGAACGGAAAGTTGTTTTTAGTAAACTACGGATTTTTATGCACTCGTAGAAACGAAATCGAAAATCTGACTAGAAGAATGAAGAGTCAATAAACTGCGAATTTGTAGGAAATTTAAGAGTGCGAGAATCTATAGAACATACCAGAGACAAAATATTCAAAGTACTCGTCACAAAATTTAATAACAGAAGTTTCTACTTAAATTACACACATGCTTAATGCTTAGAAGAAAAAGAAAAAAAAATTACCAGTCTTTGTACTTTCAAATTTTCATTTGCCAATTACATCGTTATTTTAGTTCGAAATTTCTGTTTTTTTATTTATTTTTATTTGTTTAATTGCATTACTGTCAGTATTTTAAAGTTTGAACTACTAGAATCCATTAAATATGTACTTATTAAATATTAACCTTTATATTCTCAAATTTTCATTTGTCAATCACGTTATTATCGGTGTTACAAAAGTTTGAACTTACTAAGTACTTACGATTGCCCTGACGTTTTCGTACCTTCAAAAACCTTTCGTTCTTTTCGTATGTTCAAATTTCCATTTGTTAATTACACCACTGTCTTACCACTGGCTTTAAAGTTCCATCGAACCACTAGAAAATGAATTGATCGCGATTACTTCAGTTCAGAGGCAAACTCTGCGTTAAACTTAAACTGGTACCAATTAATGCTCCGATAGCGCATTTCACGTACAAAAGAGAGGCCCTCTCGTCAAGCAACCAGCATTAAATCACACGACGCGTTAAAGTATTTTCCCCAATTTCATCCCTTCAGTCAAGCTTTTAATGATGCTTCAGTCGTCACGCGTAAAAATCATGCAACCCTTTCTCAGGCTCGCTGTCCCCTCCCCTCCTCCTTTCTTTGTCGTGTCTTCCTTTCTCATTAAGAGCATCCATTACCCGCATCCCCTATTTCGTCAATTCAGACGAAATCAAATACGACACGCGGACAGAAGGAGAGAGAGAAAGGGGAAGGAAACGAAGGCGAACGAGGCCGGCGGAAAGGGACGAGAATACGAAATGCGTGTAGACGTGATTCCCCAGCCAAGGACAATTTGTTTCCATTATGCACGCGGGGTAAACGGCCACCCCGGCGTGGAGGAAGCAAATAATCTAGTTTGGCTTCTCCCTCGCCCTCCTGGCGAGAAGAAACGAAAAAAAAAAAATGTTTTTAATTGGAGGAAAAAACAACGTGTCTGGAAGGAGCGACCTTCCTCTCTCGGAGTATTCGAGAAAGTGGGATTAGGAACAACGAACGAAAGTTTCGAGTGTGTCGTTTGAGAGATATACAGGTTGTTTGCAATAGAGTCATTTGGCAAAATACAAAAAGGGAACCAGACTTGATTAATTCTAATCTTAGTGCATTTTGTCAATTTGTGTCCAAAAGAATTGCCACAACAGCATCATTGCGTAAACAAAACTTGGTCAATTTTGAATTGACCTGTTTCAATACTCACAGCACATTGTAATCGTAAGAGATTGTGTGAGTAATTTGGTAAGATGAAAAAAAAAAGATTTGATTATTTGTTTATCGATTTGTGCAGAGAACTGCCACAAAAGAATTGCATTTCAAAAATTGCGTGAATAAACTCGTTTAATTTTGAATCATGTTTCAATACTCAACAGCACGCTCTGCGAATACTTTAAGATGACCTTAAACTCTAAAGGAAGGAAATTAGTTTCAAAATGTGCAACAATTTCCTGACACATCTTCTCCTCTCGATCTTTTCACTTTGCAAAGACATATCGCATACAGTCGAGATACATCTTCGTCCAAGTCAATTACGACGAAAAACCGCAACTTCCCTCGAATAATCCATCATCCCCCTCGCGCAATTGCAAAGCTAACGTCTCGACCGAGCCGTATCCAAAAGAGAAATAAACGAGATTTATCGGATAAGTTTCACGCATTGTAAAATCCGGGCAATTTAAAGCAAGCGCTCTGCGCGCGATACTAACTCTGCGAAGCGAATAAATACAGTTGCACTGCCATCGTGCGTGGAAACGGCAAATGTTCGTTTATAATCCCGTATAATGGAAACGTCTCGACAGACTATAATTCTCAGTATTATCTAATGCGTGCGCGAGCTGTATGTGGATTTACAATTCGCAGCAGCGATCGTAAAAATAATTCTCACTTCTTCGAGTAAAAGGGGAAAAAAGGAAAGAGAGAGAATAGAAACGGAAGAGAGTTGGAATAATTTCGTTTCAAAGAGCGACCTGTACATCAGACCTGGACGAAATCTATTTCCAATAATAATTTGCAAGCAAATTTTTGAAATAATGTTCTTTCTGGTATGGATTTCAATCAATAGTATGTAGCTCATTTAAGGGAATTTGAAGCTATCCAAGTGATTGGGAAAATAATAAAGTGAAAAACTGATTATTTGAGGAAATAATGTTTATTTGATAATTGAATTGCATTCGAAACAAACGTCGATGAAGCCAAAATTTATTTTTTAAATGAAAGAAAAGAAATGATCAATGAAAATTAAAAATTTATTTGTGTGTGTTGATGATGGCAGAAATTTGCCTTACAATTAGTTTTTAATGGGACTCGTTTTAAATGAAAGAAAAGAAATGATCGATGAAAATTAAAAATTTATTTGTGTGTGTTAATGATGGCAGAAATTTGTCTTACAATTAGTTTTCAATGGGACTCGTTCTTCAAACATTCGATCAGTTGCAAATGAGAATAGTCTTTTTACTGATGACAAAGACAAGAAGGAAATATTATATTTTACAAATACTTGTTTTATTAATATATAGTCATAAGAGCATAAACTTCTTCTATCGTCATCAAAAAATCGAGCGATATCCATTTCAACTTTTGTTTGAAGATAAACGTAATAATTATAGCCGAAACAGTAAATACAAACAAAACTAGTTATTTCTATTGAAATCAAACAACAAGCATAGATCCTGGTAAATAGTAAATAACTTATTTCACGGGATAACGAATAAATCATTTAATTGGATAAAAAATAAATTAATTGAATTTTCGTACGAAATATAACTTAAATAATAATAAATTCGATATTTCGCAGATAGATTATTTCTGAAATAACTTTGAAAAGTCATTTGATATCAACATAATTCGAAAGTTTTCCAAAATACCCAGGTCTGATGCACACTGATACTTTCGTTTCTGCGAAACGCGTTTCAATTAATCATGTTTCACTCACATGGCAGCGAAGAGGCCACTCCCTTCGGTACAACTGGTTCACTCTTCGTCGGTCGGAGAAAATTTTAAACAGTTTCTCCCCCTTCCCTCGTAACAGCAGCCAGTCTGGCTCTCTCACCTTTGTTCGGTTATCCAAGTTGAGAACTAAAATCCGAGTAAACTTTCCACACGCGCAACCTGTGTTCCAGTTAACCTTCTCGTGTTCCTCCCCCCTGATAACTTAATCATTTCGCGTGTACTCCTTGGTATTCGTTATCTGCATCTAGCCCCGCGTGTGATATTCATTTAACGAGAAAAAAAAAGAGTCCCCTCCCCCTCTTCCTTTGCTACGTGTGCACGCTTCAAATTCATCAAATTTTCAAACTTCATTCCCCACGAAACGAACCAGTCCGAGTCCAGTTTCGGCGGAACGTTTCTGTGCAAGCACAAAAGGAAAGGAACTCCGCGCTTCACGGCGGACTGTGAATTTGGGGGTCGCGGAGAGAAAATTTTTTTTTTAAATTTTACCGAGAGTACACGCCAGCTGCAGAGTCATATTTTTCAAAATCGACGAGAGGAGCACGTAGGAAAGCTTGAAGGACAAAGACAATACTAGAGAGATTGTATAATTATTGATAGCTTTCTTAACACTACCGACAATCGAAGCATAAAATTTCACGGAGGAATTAAAGTGAAAAAAAAAAAAAAAATGAAAAAGNAGCTTTATCGTAACTTGCACAAGCTTTCATCTATATATTGTACAAAAAAAAAAGTATTTACCAAATTTTTTAACGAAAGTTATAAATTGATAGTGCCAGTGTTAACCTAATAAAATTGAACTGAGAAAAAAGGAATAAAAAAAAAAAAATAAACTCCAAGCTGTCAGGATTAAATGTCTGACTAAAAAATTCTCGAGTTACTGTCTCCCTGGTCCGCGTGAAAATTCAAAATATGGCGATAATAATTAAAGAAAGGTCGAGTATATATCGGGCCTATATGAACGATAGGTTCTCGGCTTGGCAGTTTTCGAGGCCTGGGCGCGCGCGGCGTTCACGATGAAAATTGATCACGTTTGTGGAATCGTTAGACGCGAGCGTGGCACGCGTGTACACCGATGTAAGCGGATAATTAATCGATGTATTATTAATGCGATTTTGACAGAGAATCGGACGCGGCCCGCGTGTAAGTACGTTCGTTCGTGTATCTTCGGGGCTGCGATTCCTGAATATTTTATGAGTAACGCCATTACAGTCTCTTACGGACAATGTGTTAAGCTCAGACCACTAAATCTATGAAATTGCTGGCTGAGTCGCGATCGATACCATGGAAGGCTGACACGCGAGAAAATACCCTCGGAATGAGTAATCGGTTACGTTCGAAAGAGATTGAGAAAGGGAGAAAGAAATTTTTGTCCATATATCAGGGCTGGATTAAACTAAATCAATGTAAATTCGGCTCGTTACTCTCCGTTACGATGGAAATACGGCCCATATTGAGATTTTAACATCTACCTATTGACGCGTTAGTTGCCGATATTACGTGAACAACCGGCCGTTGACCAATATTTACAGGAAAAGTCATATTTTTCGGCCACGCTAATATGGATGAACGTTTCGGGCGTTGTTTACCGTGATAACACGCGTATTTCACGCGTACGTCGAAATCCGCTTACGAGCATTTATCCTGACCGTGAGGATTCTCACGCGTCCGTTAAAGATACCAGCAACTGGCTCTGCGATGCATCTCTTCTTCAACTCGCGTTTCAAAGAAATTCTTTCCCAATCCGAGACACGTTCCGCGAATAGTTTCCATCAGAGAATAAGCAAACGACATTAAGTCGTCTGAATTCTAATTCTACGTGTGTATCCAGCTAATGCCTAACGTTAGCGAGCGAAATTCACGTCGTCCCTCGCCGAGATTTTTATTGAGAAAAATTGCTGAAACACGACGAAGTGTCTCTTCAATATCTTTGAAAACGTAGTAATTTCTCATATATAATAATTTGATTTTCGGTTAAAGTTGTTTCCTTTTTCTCCATTGAATTCTTTTTTCCTTGACTCGGTCGAAATGTAGTAATTTCTCAACAATTTGATTTCAACCATTGTTNTTTCAATATCTTTGAAAACGTAGTAATTTCTCATATATAATAATTTAATTTTCGGTTAAAGTTGTTTCCTTTTTCTCCATTGAATTCTTTTTTCCTTGACTCGGTCGAAATGTAGTAATTTCTCAACAATTTGATTTCAACCATTGGTTTTCTTTCTCGGTTGAATTACTCAACGACACACTGTCCCTCGCCGAGATTTTAATTGAAAATGTTGCTGAAACACGACGAAGTATCTCTTCAATATCTTTGAAAACGTAGTAATTTCTCATATATAATAATTTAATTTTCGGTTAAAGTTGTTTCCTTTTTCTCTATTGAATTCTTTTTTCCTTGACTCGGTCGAAATGTAGTAATTTCTCAACAATTTGATTTCAACCATTGTTTTTCTTTCTCGGTTGAATTACTCAATGACACACTGTCCCTCGCCGAGATTTTAATTGAAAATGTTGCTGAAACACGACGAAGTATCTCTTCAATATCTTTGAAAACGTAGTAATTTCTCATATATAATAATTTAATTTTCGGTTAAAGTTGTTTCCTTTTTCTCTATTGAATTCTTTTTTCCTTGACTCGGTCGAAATGTAGTAATTTCTCAACAATTTGATTTCAACCATTGGTTTTCTTTCTCGGTTGAATTACTCAACGACACACTGTCCCTCGCCGAGATTTTAATTGAAAATGTTGCTGAAACACGACGAGGTATCTCTTCAATATGCTCCTCAGTAGTGATGATCGTACTTTTGCTGGCGCGTTTGAAACGTAGTAATTTTTCGTTTTCATAAGCCATTGGACATTTTCTTCTGGCGCCGAGGTGTAAGTATATCGTAGAAAAAGAAAAAGAGAAAATCATCCCGATTCGGTCATATCGATCAAGTTATTCTGATCTGCGTCGTGCCTTTGAACTGCCGGATTTTCGATTTCGAACGAGGCGGACATAGTCGGGGACCAGTTGGCAAACTACCGCGAGAAGGAACAAATCGAGAGAAGAAGGAGATGTTGCTCGAGAGGCGGAAGCCAGGACAGTAAGGAGGAGAGAAATCGAAGCCGGCGAGAAATCGCTACGGCGAGATAGGAGGTTGAATACTTGATTTGTGGCATCTAAAGCGTGCCGCTGTTGCGAGGATTACTCGCAGTTTCTCCCGGCCATTGATTTGACATTTGTTAATGCGTTTCTGATGCCGGATTACACCGCATGTCGCCGTCCGATAAGAGTGCTTGCTAATTTATGTGCATAATCGAACGATCCTCTCCCCCCCCCCTCCG
>NIPQ01032712.1:0-12106 GCA_002806875.1 Lepidotrigona ventralis hoosana
CGCCAAAAAAAAAAAAAAAAAAAAAAAACGAGAAACGTGCGTCGTTTGTCAACACTTCCGTTGCTATTTGGACGCGTTAGTCTCTTGCGTTAGTCGCGACAACGCGTTAAATTGTTCAGCCATCGGGCGCGAGCAACAACAAGCTCAAACGCGGTGGACAAGCGTCCGATCGTCCGAACGGACTATAGCTCGATGCTGATCGATAGCACGCGAATACACACGACCGAGCGAGTCCGCCAACGGAGGGAAACTTTGACATTAACCTAAAAGCTTCAAGGAGCACGACCAAGGTCTATCCTTCGCGAAGCCAAAATAGCCAATCGAATCGAATTATTCCGCTGGAGAGTTCCTCGTTTCGCCCTGCCACCAACCGGGCAAATAACGATATCGAACGATCTCGAGCTCGAGCAACAAGCAGAATTTCTGCAAATGATAACCGGCATGCTAATAACCAGTCGCCAGATACGATCGGTTCTGCCGGTCTAACGAACCTGTCCAAGTTCGATGGATTTTATTTAAGATCGTTCTCGATCGGGAATTATAATACTTCGGGTCGGGAGTTTTCAAGTACGTTTTACGGTTTCAACTTCAAGGGGAAGAGGGATGGGGAGGAAGTGATTACTGTGTTTCATTGGCCTTTCATTAAGGGAAGTTCGTCGTTCTGGAAAGTTTCAGAAAAAATTTGATAATAAGTTTTTGTCCTTTTCGATGGAAAATCGATGGTTGTAGAGAAGCATTGCGAATATTATATTCAGAGGATTATGTTTCTGTTCGATTGTATCTCGAATCTGAATATTAATACACAAGTGTCAAATAAATTGTTTCTCTTGACACAATGTGTTTATAAAATTGATAAATATCTCTGATGAAGAAAATTGTGTTTTATTAGCCTTCTAATAAACGAAATTTATCAACAACAAAATCCCGAAAAATTCTGAAGTTCTGCACAAATGTAGTTTACTTGCAGATAATAAAAGAAATGATCCTATGTCTCCAAAAATGTCTTACAATTATTTAGGAAACTGTAGAACATCCGAAGACTAAATTCGATTATATCTAGGAATCCAGATATTAACTAACAAGTACCTGTAAAATTGATAAATGTCTCATATTTTATTAACTTTCTAAGAAATTAACAAAATTCCAAAAAAATTCGAATCTCTGTACAAATGTAGTTTGCTTGCTGATAACGACTGCTTTTTCTCAATTAAAAAAAAAAAGAAAGGATTATATCTAGGAATCCAGATATTAAGTAACAAGTACCTATAAAATTGATAAATGTCTCGCATTTTATTAACTTTCTAGGAAGTTAACAAAATTCTAAAAAATTTCAAAGCTCTGTACAAGTGTAGTTTGCTTGCTGATAACGACTGCTTTTTTTAATTAAAAAAAAAAAGATCCTATCCCTCTAAAAAGGTGTTGCAACTATTTACGAAATTGTAGAAGACTCAAGAAGATTTATATAAAACTCAGTTTATCTAAATATTAAGTAGCCAAATAAATTGCTTCCTCTTGCATACAGTATATTCATATAATAGAATTGATCAATATCGCGCGGAAGACGTTCAATCATGCGTGCTGACGTGGCCGCGTGCTCTTTTTAGTAGTTGCGAAAGCAGATGAGGGGACAGGAATGAATATAGATGGTTCGGTGCCGGACGTGGTACGTGTCACTGTGGATCGATCTCTTCAGGACGCACGTTTCTTTCCTCGTCGGCGACGAAAAACATCCGCAGTCGCCTCGATTAGCTTATCGATCTGCATTATCGTCCTCCCCCTCCTCCCTCCGCGTTCGTGCTAACCTATTTTCACGATCGAATTTCAGATAAATTGACGCGAGCTTAGTGCCAAGTCGAAGCTTCTCGTGTCGAGCTCTCGCATCGAAACTATTGAAAACCGTGTTTAAAACATCCTTTATCGTTTTATTTTCTCTACTTTTGAATTTCGTTTAATTTCGAGAGATTTTATTTCTCTTCGTAGTCAAAACATTTTCAACGTTTTCATCTATCGAGCGTAAGATGAATATTTCACGCTCTTGTTTTATGATATCGAGCCATACTTGCGATACGAAATTTCTCTCGAGTACGGAGAATTTCTCTCTCTCTCTCTCTTTCGAGTCTAAGGTGAATAATGTGTTAATTCCTTGTCGCACCTGTGACACGAATTCTGGTTCAGATTTGAAAGAAGAATCTCTCTGTCTGACGAACAACTTAATCCCCTTTATTTTATAATATCGATACGATACGTGCTTGTGCTTTCGACTTGAAAGAAGAAATAGACTCTGATTGTACGAAATTTCAACTCGAATTTTATGTTTTAATTCTTCAAGTTAATAAATGTTAATTGAAACATGTATAACGTTTCATTATCTACAACTTTATACATAGGGTGTTTTGAAAAAGATGTCCTGTAAAATTTGCACAGGAAACTTTATAACGAAGTATTTCGTGTCGAATTTTTAAATTTAAAGTTTAAATTTAAATTTGGAATAATCATGTGCAATTATACTCTGTCACAATGCGACAAATTTGGAGAAGATCGAGAGAAGAGTCACAATCATTTGGACTTTTGTTTTTTTTTCATCACGAAACCCAAACGGTCGATAACATCCCGTGCATTTCAACCCCCTGCGAGTTCCTCGCTTGGAACGCGATCCTCAATGGTTTCGACATGCGACGAGCATACTGCACGCGATTAACACGTCTCAGACACTCTCGTCAGGATGTCAGGGTTACGTGCAGCGTACGATATGTCGTTTCTGGTTGCTTCTAACTGCTACAGAGTGGAAAGACAAGTTTGTCCGTGGCTATCATAGATAAATTCTACGCCTTCGATTTGATGGAAATATGTGTAAAGAATCTGCAGAATTTACCTTGACTTTGAATTTCAAGATTGAAATTTTTTTCTTGCACTGTATTCTACTCATCACGAAGGTAAAACTTCACCAAGGTTCCTAATAAATTTTTGAAAAGTGGCAGAAAATTTTTTAAATCATTTGACAGTACGTCCTAACAGCGACTTTATGGTTCTATTTTACGTATTCTTCGTAATAGGTTTCACTAACATTTGATTTATCATAATCAATATTCATCAGTGTGAATTTAAATAATCAAACTAAATAATAAAACTAACTGTTAACATTATTCGANGGATAAAACTTTCCCAAGGTTCCTAATAAATTTTTGAAAAGTGGCAGAAAATTTTTTAAATCATTTGACAGTACGTCCTAACAGCGACTTTATGGTTCTATTTTACGTATTCTTCGTAATAGGTTTCACTAACATTTGATTTATCATAATCAATATTCATCAGTGTGAATTTAAATAATCAAACTAAATAATAAAACTAACTGTTAACATTATTCGAAGATAAAACTTTCCCAAGGTTTCTAATAAGTTTTTGAAAAGTGGCAGAAAATTTTTTAAATCATTTGACAGTGCGTCCTAACAGCGACTTTATGGTTCTATACTTCACTAACATTTGATTTAGCATAACTTAGTAGCATCAGTGTGAATCTAAATAATCAAACTAAATAATAAAACTAACTGTTAACATTATTCGAAATATGAACGTTATGTAATATCCACGCGTCCAGAAAGACCATAAAGCCGTTGTTAGAACCCGTGCGCCCGCAGTGTTAAATAATCACAGAAACTTTTTGCCATTTTTCAAAAGAACTATTAGGTTGCGACCCATGGTTCCTTGGGAAAGTTTTTCTTTCGTAATAAGTAGAATACAATGCAAAAAAAAAATTTGATCTTGAAATTCAAAGGTCTTTCCTTACATGTATTTTCATCAAATCAAAGATGTAGAATTCATTAGAATTCATACCATTTTTCTTTCCTCGATAAAATAGTCGTCAAAAGTCGCTAAAATAAAAAATAATGAGTAGAATAAAATATTTTTTTATTCACCGTACGATATTATATAATATATTTTAAATTAGGCAGAATCTTAGACACGAGACCGACACTGTGTGAAAAATCCCGAGAATTATGGGAACCATAAGAGAAAAGAAACATGATCGAGAGTCATGTTTCAGAGAATTGTGTATGTGTGTGTATGTGAGATATGTACTAAATGTACTAAATTGTGTATGTGTGTATGTGAGATATGTACTAAATGGTGGTCAATACTATTATAACCTGCTTCATAGACGATTATTCGAGCATTGTCGAGGAAATGAACCGCCGGTGTTCTACTTAATGGCAGATGCTCGCCGTGTTCTCGGCTGCACCGACGCCGAAGCGCAGTCAAAAGCAGCTGCTGATGACGACGATGAGCTCAACCAGGTTCAGAGTACGCCTCGATCCACCCTTGATTCATGCAAAGGCGAACAAAGTTCTCGTCTCTGGTGCACGCGATAATGGCTCGACGGAACTTTGTCTCGACTGCGCGCATTGTCAGTCCTCTCGTCTCGCTGTTAAACTCCTTTCGAACCGTGCCCCCTTCGACCGTGAAATTTTTATTGATACTCGACTTCACCGCCACTCGTTTCTTCGTCTCGAGAGGAAGAAAAAAAAAAAAAAAAAAAAAAAAGAACACTTCGTTCGCGAAGTAAGAATTGATAGAGCTTGTTTCGACGAATAAGAGAAGATTTGTTTGCGAGAGAATCTTTTTTAGTACAAATTTCATCGTTCTCCGTATTTTTTATTATTATTATTATTGGATAACAATTTTGAAGTATCGATAGTGTTCATGCTTTTGCTCGATCGTTTCGAATTTTTAAATCGAATTAGGGAGGAAGCTGGTTGATCTCTCGTCTTACAAAGCTGCCCACTCACTACCAGTCTGTCGATTCCCCACTATAAAAATTTAACAGAGTGGGGACTAATTTGTCTACTTTCTTAAATCTGTCTACTTTTCCTATCTTGTTTTAGTAGATACAGTAAAGAAAACGATTTGTACGTATACGTATATATCTAACGCAAGTATTGTGGCTGCGACACTCTCAACGTAGTGGAGAGATGCAGTGGAGGGGATAGCGCTAGACGTTGAGAAAAGTGGGGGTAAGAACCGCCAGTTAGCCACCTCTGTATTATTATAATATCGCGCCGCGCTCGTGGAATTTGAACTGGAATTTTAAATTTCAATACTTTCAAAAGTGAAGATTGACAAATACAAATTATACGCATATATACGTGCATTTAAATGGGTGAGTTACCTAAGACCCTAAAATTGAAATATTTTCAAAACGATTGATTATATCGAAAAATATTTTCGACAAAGATTGAATGGTTTATATATTAATTTATAATGTGAGTAATTATCATCTTTTAATGTTGATGCGTCACGTTTGTTTCTTTCAAGTGTAAATCGCATATCTTGTAATACTCTAATCGATTCAGCTCGCCATTTTACAAAAAAAAAGAGAAGAGATTTAAATTATTTATACCAAAAAAAATCATTAGTTTAGAAGATATATTTACAAAGTTCTTTTCAATGCTCAAATTTCATACTCTTTAAATTAAGTAGTGTTTTGTTTCTTATATTCTTTTATCTTGTATAATATGTACAATTATAATTATATATGTAATAATATAAATGTCTCAATACTACAACTACCAATGCTTATCTGAAAAATTTCCTCCGAATTGATCGGAAAGTATAAGATCGAGTGAAAACCTGGACGGGAAGCTCGATGAAATCTGTGAAGTTTAATTGAAAAACTTAGCAGCAAAATAAGATACGTACGATGGCATTAATTGGAAAAATTTTCTTGGCAATGGGCTCTCTGATAATAACGCGTAACCTAACTACTCAACACCGCCGGAGCGACTTCTCCCTTAGATCTTTTTTACTGCCGACGAGAACGGGGCTAATTGTAAGGAGCGGCAATTAGGAAGAACATTAGCTGCACATTTCGTCCTTGATTCATTGAAATTGCAGGACAAGCTTAGTATCGTCGTTTCTATATAATAAAAACACCAGATCTCTTCGATTGTTTATTTCCATCGAAACACAGAGAGAGAGAGAGAGAGAGAGAGAAAAGAAAAGTTAAGAAACAAAAATTCAACGACGTGAATTAATCGAAGAGAAACAATTCGTCAATTATCTTGGCAAAAATTCAAGTCTGTTCGGAAGAAATTTACATTTCATACGTTCTCGAAACCCGGTTACCAAGTGACCAAACAGCTTTTCTTGTTCGAGAAAGAAAGAAGGAACTTGGGAACAAAGTTAGACGCGTTAAATAAAATCACGAGCAGACTCTGTTCGTTATTTTTGCTGCGTTAGCGCGGCTATGCACGAGGTCTGATCAAAAACAGTCCATTTCCACTTCACCCATTCTACAGACGGTTTCTTGCTCGTTAATCACACTTTTCTTACCGCTATCGCGTTTTGCTTTACAAGCCTGGCCAGCTCGTTCCACGCTTGCGATGTAATTTACAGGGTAAATCGCGGACTATTTATGCTCCTTAGCAATTTAAATCTGGCCCGGCCACCTTACTTACGAACAAAGTTATTTGCGAACAACGACTGATGCGTCGAATATTACGCACAACCTTTGAAAAACTCGCGCGGAATTTTTTTGGTATAATTAACTTTATCGTGACAAATTATAAGAAGACTGAAAAACACGACCGTGAGGCAAGAGATTCAAATGTCACGGCGGGAACGATACCTCGTTAGTTTTATTAGAATTTGAACGTACTCGAGCAAGTAATTGCAAAGGAAAAAGAAAAAAGAAAAATAGATAGTGAAAAATGATTTAATATATTAATATATTTAATATATTATATATATTATCGATTTATTTTGTATTTCATTTATTATTTACTATCTATCTTGATGACGTTTTCTGCGACAGTACTTCACTGTGCACAGATTGTAAAAATATATAAATATACATAGTGTATAACATGTTATAAAAATGACATGTTATAAAAATATATAAAATATTATCAAAGAGGACGTCGATTTTCAAAATAACATCCAAGAAAGTAAACAGAATAATCCGATATTCATCGAGATATCGGTGCCTGTTGCTGCGAGAATTACCACCCCTTTTCACCCCCCTTTTTTTCGAGAACTGCGGCTAGCTAACTTCACGCGAGAGTGATCGGCCGATAATCGCTATCTTTTGGAAGAACTTCGCTCGCGTGATTCTCCTTTCTTTCTTTCGCCATCTTTGCAAGCCTCCTTTGTTTGTCGACTTAAAGGCGGCGCACGCAGATCTCGCCCCGCGATAAAAGAGTTTATTTCTCCGCGATCGATATAACCGTGGCACAATCCCCCAGTGAATTACCCTGGAAATTATTTACTGCTGCCCGGCGAGCGAAATAGAGAGAAAGAGGCGAAAGAATGAGCGCGAACGCCGCGATAACGAAGGGAGAATTTACGGGAGAATTCTCATACGGGAGAGCGCAATTGCGTAATTATCGATGATTTGTATGAACGCCGTCAAGTTATACCCACACGTAAATTCGAATTAGCCACGGTAGGGCGAAGTAAGAACGCGAGACGTTCGTTATTAAACCACGCCACGCGAGTGAAATTTTCGATGAAAGCGTTTTAAATTGTTTAGCTTTTAATGGGAGGTCAAAATCGAGATGTACAGTGAAGAGCATAACTGTTTGTACAATAACAATATTGTATGACAGAATTTTAAGAAACCATGTCAAGAAGAGACAGTTTTTTAGTTTTGTTATACTATATTATTTATTTTATTTTATTTTTCTTTATTCATTTGATAGTTTCATTTTATTTTTATTTTATTGTCATCGTACCGATTGTAACAATAACAATGAAAAATTGTGAATAATTTTAAACTGAATATAACTTTGTAAAGATCGCATGGTTATCCACTCTTGGTCTCGTTTCAAAGATAGAAGCTTCTGTTCTGACAATTGTGAGTTTGTTTCGAAGATGATTTTACATCATGTAGGGGGATGGAAAACTGAGGGCACATTTTTCTTTTGCCTTCAAGATCGTAAAAATTCAAACATTTCACTGGTGTGAAAGAATTAAAAATTCCTTTCCGCCAGTAGATCCACCGTCATTTTGAAGATTGAAGTTTCTCCTTCACGACGATTCCTTCAAACTTGTTCTATAATCTTTTCTTGAATGTTTTATTGGGGAAAAACCCTAACATTTTGTCATCTGACTTTAATATTCCGAAAATGGAGAAAAAGAAAATCGCACGGTGAATTTAAAGAGGTCGTGGTAAAGAAAAAAAAGAATTCAATCTTCAAGACCATGCTAGATTTCGTTATATAAAATTTTTTTTAAATGTTTTTATATCATTTTCGAGAAGAGTTTTCCATTCGCTACGCGATATAAAATCATTTTCGAAGAGAACAAAATCACGACTGTCAAAGTACGAACTTTATGCTTTAAAATAGAAGTAACAGAACTAACTGGCGGCTCTTATTCTGGTCGCTAGCGTTACCTCCTCCACTACGTCGATCCCTCTACATTGAAATTTCCTCGTGCAGTGGAGGGGGTAGAGCCAACGATCAGAAAAGTGGGGGCAAGAGGCCGCCAGTTGGCCAACTCTGCTTTAAAATGAGATCAAGTAGATCGTTTTACGATCTCTTTTTACGAAGTTGTATCAGTTGAAATCATCGAGAATTTCTCATTGTCACTGGTACAATTGTGCTCTTCGCTGTACTACTTATTGTTAGTCAAGTGAAAGATTAAAATCCAGAGAAACGATATTATCACTAGAGGCGATCGAAATGACTAATTCATAATTCTTGTTATAAATGTAAAACTGTATTTTTGTGAAATTTAAATGATTATCTACAAAAGCTTATGTATTATATTGTATCTTACAGTTTTCCTATTTTTCTCCACTTTAAAATCATCTGATGGAAATTCTACGATTTAATCCTCGATAGTTTTAGTCTGCTATGCAATGATTTGAATTTTTTTTTTTTAGAGATACGACGCATTCGCGTTCCTGATATCTACGATCCATTAGAAAAAAAGGAAAAAAACTCTCCTAGAGAAAGGTGGTAATATTTTTATCAAAAGCTTTCAGAGAATTGTTAAACAAGAGCAACATTCGAAAAGAGCAAAAGACAACACGAAAAAGACAAATGTTTTTTTTTCTTTTCCTTCTTTTTTTTTAACTAAACGCTCGTAAAAGGAATGGAAAATTAGTTTAGCGGTATTAAATCGACGAAATTTCCAAAACGAAATCTGCACAATATACGAACTTCACGAGAATTTTAAACAGGCTGTACCTCCGGGCACCGATCTCGCCCCGGCGAAATTGTAAAAAATATCGCGCGTTTAATATTCATAAAGGCGAGCTGCTAGCCCGTGTCAATTTAAAACGCACGTCGCTCGATGATATTTGTTGCTGGCTGGTTTCGTTTAATTTAACTTTTTCATACATTCTCTCGAAGCCCCGACGCGCTTCGAATTAATACCGAATTCCAGGAACGGAATGCGACTGTGATTTCCAATCGATCGGAACTACCTGTTTTTACCGTTTTTACTGTCAAAGTGCGGCCGGATACGGTGAAATTTAAGCGATGTCGATTCGTCGAGGGAAAATCTCTTAATTCCCTGGCCTTGGTTTGTTGCTAAGTCACAAGTGATAAACTGCGGCTGGCCAAACTTTCTTTAACTTGGCCCCGTGCTTGCTCCCCTCGTACGTGGGACAAGTTCAGTTCGCTTCACTTAATCGGTTTTCGCATGCAAACGGGTCGAGCAGGTAATTTAGGAAGTTCGATTTTGGACAACCATGGCAATCCGTTAACGTGGAAACTCCGTGAAACACAGCCGAACTAAGATGAACCAAGAGGGATTTTGCCCTGCGAATCAACCATTTCTTGCTGATCAAGCTCACTCAGTTGCAAATCGAACTCACCCTTTCACTCGATCGAGTTCACTCTTCCGCAAATCAAATTCACATCGTCGACTGAGTGACTTGAAAGTGTTTCTCTTCCTTTTTATTTTCCCTTTGCGAAATTGTGGCTATTTTACACGTGCGAAGCAGATGTAAAAATTAGAGTGTAGAATAATGACGATCGATCTTGGGGATTTCGATACAATTATCGACAACTTTATATTTGTCTCTTTATCACCATACTGTCCAGTGGCGAAACTCATTGAAGAAAATTTTCAAAAATTTTTCTTTCTTTCAAAAATTAATCTCTATGCAAGAAATATTTCGGCTTATCCATGAATTGAACATTTCATCAGTTATTTTCAAAATATTTTTATCAATTTCCTCGTCGTGCATGAGAGAGTGGGGCTCATTTCAATGCAGTGGAGGGGGTAGCGCCAGTTAACCACCTCTGGCTTAGTTATTAATCAATCTGATTGTCACAATTATTACACGAATATGTATATAAAACTGCAATATGTACACAAATAAATATTTAATATAAATTTTAAATTAATATTTTATATAAATTTCATATTATTTTTCGTGACTTTTTGTTCAATTTATTGTTACACACGCGCAATAAAATTTTTATTTTCTCGGGCTGAATTCGAACTCGATTTGAAAGAAGATAAATATAATCTGTCGAAGGGTCAATTTATAATATAAAATCTGTACGCCAGGAAAGAAAATTTTGTCAATACTTTACTCGTTACCCGTACGGTTCTTATCTGTTTTATGACTTAATTGATAATTTATAATTTGCTGCATGTAATTTATAATTTATATTCCGATAGTTTTTATAATCTTTATTGTACGAATACAGTATACACGTTCATCTATCAGAACACGCAATTACTTTTTCCTGCCAACCCCGGAAAATAATCCTTCCTAATCTCTTCTCCCCTCGATGAATTGCTATTTGCCAAGGACGACGATACTCCGAATAATTTTCATTAACGAGAGACTTTCATTAGAACGTGAGGCAGATACGATCGCGAGTAACGAGAGGCGCGGGGGCTCGCAGCAGACCGTCATGGCGTACAAATTAAACACTTTCGCCGAGGGGACGCGCGTCCCAGGAAAGTTTCAGCAACTTTGCGAAATTGACGGCGCGGGCAACTTCCGGGCGGAGATACCGACTTTTCGGCGAGCTGAAATCCCTCCCCCCCTCGTTGAACGGGAGCGGGGGGGGGAGAATTTCAGCAAATTTGCAGACTCTCTGCGACGGCGCGTTAAAAGTGATGAGTTGCCTTCGCAAACGCGCCAAAACAGGACACCATGTTTAAGCGGCGGTAGTATTTCCGCGTTATGATTATTACTCCCCGGCCCCTGCTATCAAAACTTCCCTCTGCCAATCGTATTTCTCCTCCGCTTCTCCTGAACACTCCCCTCTCTTGCCTTTGCGCGTACGACGAAGCCCATTAATATTCGAACGCCTAAATGTTGAAATTGTTACGAGATTTTGCAAATAACACTCGTTCCGAAGCTTCGATCCTCTTTCAGAATATTTTTAAACGAACATATTCTTCCCGTTCTTGAAAATCGTCAAAGTGGAAACTTTCGAAATTTTTTTTTTTTTTTCTGTGTCTTTCGAACGATTGAACGATTTTCAGTCTTTTTAGCAATTTATCAGACTCAAAGTACTAAAATTCGAGTTATCATTCCTAGGAAAAGTTGTAATTCTAGAAAAATTAAATAATTTATACTCTTCAATTTTTGCCCCACATCTGTGTGATGATTTCTAATTTCAAACACGGCTGCGTTTTATTAACACAAAATTGTCATTTTGGTAAGACGTTTCGTAGACACGAAACCAACGTATTTTTAAAGATGATTTTTCGAAAGATGTGCAAATAAAAGCTTGTGTTAAATTGACTCTTGTTCTCGATTTTTCGTCCGATTCGATTTTACCCGGCTGTGAAATTCAGAGCAAAGGTTGCCGATATCTCGGCTCTTCTCATACCTCATTAACGGCCCTTCGTTTCTCCCAGCCCGAGAAATACCAACGACTCCTTAAAATGAACGGGCAAACGAAACGAATCGAGACTACACCGTGCAAAATGAATTTCTGCTACTTCCGTGAACCTTGTTACCAGCTTTCCGATTGTTGAGCAATTCCAATCCACGTGAAGTCTCGTGGAATAACGTTGATCAATACCCTGCAAATGAACAGGGTTTCCTCCGGTCGTTGATAAGGAATGTTTACGCCCGCGATGGAAACGTCCTGTCGTATCAGTTTCGGTAAAACGGACGATCCGAAAGTTT